>JAYMFT010002150.1:0-32303 GCA_038088735.1 Panulirus argus | reverse complement strand
AATATATATATATATATATATATATATATATATATATATATATATATATATATATATATATAAAATCATCCCTGTGGATAGGGGAGAAAGAATACTTCCCATGTATTCCCTGCATGTCGTAGAAGGCAACTAAAAGGGGTGGGAGTTGGGGGCTGGAAATCCTCCCTTCCAGTTTTTGATTTTCCAATAGAAGGAACAGAGAAGGGGGCCAAGTGAGGATTTTCCCTCAAAGGCTCAGTCCTCTCTTCTTAACGCTACCTTGCTAATGCGGAAAATGGCGAATATTTGTGAAATAAATATATATATATATAAATATCTGTTTCTCAGTTCACATAGCCAATGATATCCTACTTGATGTATCAAGAACTATTTAAAAGTCTTTGGTTACTGTAATAGGAATGACACCAATCCAATCAGTTTAAACAAATTGATGTGATTCTAAGCACAGCAAAAATTACTAATGGTACATTTTTATAATTTATTATGTAGTCTTACCTTGCAGCATACAATGAGTATTTAACTTTGGAATAAACTCTGTGTTTTTAATCTCAGTGTTTTGAAATAATCATATCTCTACCATGTCACCAGAACAATATGGTAGTACAGCTAACTTGAAATAACTTCACTGTGGGTTGAGATCATGCAAATTCTATCCATCAACAAGATAACCATACTAAAAATTTCTCATTTGAGTATGATGCTCACTTTGACTTTACCCACATAGTTCTCATATCAAGTATCAAAACCATATGGTTGAAATTAGTCAGAAATGTAAACAAATGACAAAAATATTTGCCAAGTTTAGCACCCTCAAAGTAAATCAACTAAAATGGTTTCTGAAATGCTGTCTTACAAGACCTGCCAAAAGCACTGCTGGAATTATCTAAGGTTTTGCCCTCTACCCTTAGCGATGTCAGACTGCCACATTCTTCCATCTCGGCCATTTGCACTATCATTTACTCATTTTCATTGATTTCACGAGGATAGACTTCATTCTGTTCTAGGCTAAACTTGTTTTTAAATAAGTCTGCCAACTCCAAGAATTAGTCTCTGTCTTTTGGGGATACTAATATCATTTTTTTTATAGATAATAGTATATATATATTAATGATGATTATGCTTTTTTTCACTTAGGAAGGTGAGTAGTTACTTCTGTCATTTTGGTAGTTCACATTCATCTTAAGAGTCAGTGCACCTCATTTTGGGAGATAAAACCACATTTATACCCTCTACCATGTAAGTTCTCTCTCAGATGCTTATTAGATTCTATCCATGACAGAGAAATGGTTAACTTTCCTCAGAACCTACATATTTTTTATTATTCTTTTATGTTGACAAGTTCGTATCAAATGCATGCTCTTGGACATGTAGCAGAAAGCAATTTGTTAGCTTATAATGCAGAAACTAGTGCCTTCTGTTGTTATTACTGTTTTCCTTAACTTTAAATATATTTCTCCTCTCATGGTCCCCTTCTTATGAATGTCTAAATTTAAACATCCGGCAGTATTGTGATATACTGATTCCTGCATCAAAATTTATAGAAAATTTACAGCTTTGCTAATTTGCCCATAATTTAAATTCATAAGAAAACTTTGTTGTTGTGATACTGCAAAATCTTAACTTTCATTCTCAACTACCTTTTTTTCCATTTAGAACTCTATAAGTTATATAAGTTAACACTTATGAGATTTTTTTTATTTATAGAGATATGTAAGAAGTTTTCATATGGAAGAATAGTAATTTATTTGAATGTTGCAGGTTTTGTGACTCGTCGTAATGTTGGCGAAGGAAATAAATATGCTGCATATGTAGCAGAAATTGCACCACAGGGTGGTGTATTTTCGCTAAATATTGATTGTTCTAGACAAATACTGGTGAGCAGATCTCTGGTTATTTTTTCTTAATCTTTGTTTCTTCATTATGCTCCATTGTTCTGTCCTTATGTCTGGTTTTTGACATTATGCTTTTATTGTTCTCTTTCCCACATGTTTTAACTATGACTTCAGCTTGTCACTTACCCAAAAGGGGGCAGAATTGACTGTATTGCTTTTATTGTTCTTTTCCCCACAAGTTTAAATATCACTGCATCTTGTCACATGCCTAGAAGGGGAGAGGCTTGACTGTATATGTATTGACTGTACAAGGGGAATAGGCTGGATGTCAAATTTGACAGAGGTAAAAAGTTAAAGCAATGTACTATTACACTAAATTTTGATGTTTGTTAACAGTCAGGGTAATAGATTTGTTTGAACTGAAAACCTAAACACGCATTTTATTTTAAATGATTTCTCCCTCAAAGATTATGCATCTCTGATTAATCAACTGAAAGGAAGTGTTTCCCATGTTTAAGTAGATTGATTAAAATCATTGTATAGCACAAGATATATGAGATATGTGAACTACTTTGGTTAAAATGATGCTTGATGTTGAAGGGATTTCAGATATACCGTCTCTCACATTAAAAGCAAATAACACTCATGCTGCTGAAGTGAGTATACTGTCAACATCCCAGGTTCTAAAAGGAACTTTTTTGCTTAAACCCATGTCATCCACAAAACATATTTAAATACAGATGAGTACTCTTTACATTGCAAAGTCTGTTACTGTTACTGCTTTATATAAGCTTATGAACTACAGATTCATTGAAATTCTAAGCAGGTGTTAACTCTTAATTACTCATCAGATAGTTAAGAGTCAAGTTTCTGAAACAAAAGCTGAGAATCCAAAGGTCCCTAAATTGTTACTACACTTGCAATTAGATTTGTTTTGTTTACCTTGAACTCCCAGGAGACAGATCATATTAGTATAATGTCAGTACTTACTATTAAAAGAGCATTGAAAAACCATTTTCCATCAGAATTCTCAGCAATATGCCATTACAAGGTTTTTGTTACGTGGAGTCCCTATTTAAGATTCAGAAAGAGACATCCTGACAGAGCCTTTATGAGATTAGAATGAATGAGAAAAGTGGACAATGGGTGGACAGATTATCTGTTGGTGCCATTGGTAGTGCACAGAGTTAGCAGAAGATTGCTGATCTCCTTTTGGCTAAGCTAATTGAGATGACTTAAGATGGTTCCTTTAACCAATCAAATTTTTTGCTTCGCTAAGTTGGTTAAATCTCAGTTTTTTATGGCTTGTCTGACATAAAATGCTAGTAGAATGGAAAGTGATTTCTCTTCTCTCTTGGCATATTTGAGCTGAAGGGACTAAGAAATGCCATCTATCTTTCTCTTTCTTGGATTTCTCATTGGGCACATGATTTGAATATAAACACTATTGTGGTTGTCTTTTTAGCACCATTTTTAGAGTAAGAGCCATAAGCTAATTTTCAGCATTTGATTAGCAGAAGCATATTTGAATGGGTGGCTTAGTGGTTACTTTCCTAATTTAGTCTTCTAGCAAGGTTAAAGCAGGAATCCTTCCAGATCATGTCACCATATAGGAAAATGCTTATTTTTATCCAAACTGGTCTTTAGAATCTGGGAGTGGATAAAGTGAGAAATAAAAGAATCACAGGGAGATATGGTTCTGTGCAGATAGAGGTTGGCAGAGTAAAAGATGAAGTCATAGCATTTTAGGAGTAGATATAGAAGACCAGAAATATGGTGAAAGAAGTAAGTGCAGTAGTATGTATGTGTAGGTATGTCTCATTACAGAAATATGCTGAGAAAACTGGAAACCATGCAGTGTGTGGATGTGGTTCTGCATCAGCCAGCCTCTGTGTGTTACTGTGTGGGAAAGCATATAGCATGCAGATGGGCTTAGATTTTTTTCAGTACATTTAGTATTTTACCTTATATAAGAACCTTTGGTAGACAAACTTAAATCTATTACTTTTTCAGCTTGAATTTCTTCATACAGAAGAAAGTGGGAAGCCCCTAGAAGATAGCTGGATTGCCAAACTTCTTGTATTTGTTCACAGAGAATGTAAGTGCTGATGCAAAAGATATTTTGATATTGGATACCCTGATTTTAACTCTGAAGTTCAGGTGTTATGAAGGTGAATATATGTTGCTCAGCAAGAGTCTTAGTTCTTGTAGATTTCTTTTATAGGCAGAACTGTTTTATTACTTTGAATGCCAAGAATCTGAGTGCTCCTTAACAGAAGATGTATCTCATCCACTTTTGCTCTACCTGTTGTCTTATCATTCTACACCCAGATTTCTATAGCTACCTGTATATACTTATGCCTAAAACAAAACTTCTCAGCATATTGTACAAGGACTTGTTCAGAATCTCTTCCAGGCACATTTCACAAGTTTACATGAAAAATGGATTGTGCTGCAAATTTTGGTAACCATATTTTTTTAGACTCTATTTAAGCATCTTTATTTCACTAAATGTTATTCCGTATAAAAATTTCATGAGCTGTTAGATGCTGTGTGAAGGTTATTAGGAGATAAAAGTTTTTATTAAAAATGAATTTATTTGTTTTTCTGTTGCAGCCATTGCTATCTATTCATTTCCCCTAAGCCTGAAGGAAGGGACATCATGGATTGTTGAAGACCAGCCACTGACAGAGTCAGTGGTTCGGTCATTTGTGTGGGCTCAATGGGAACCTCATCACAACCACCTGTATTATCTGCATTATCGACCTCCTCCAGAAGCTGGTCTAACACTTGGTGCAAGTAAGACTTTACTCTTGGTATTTAGTTCATAATATTGATAAGGAAAGACTTTAAACTTTGATATTTTTTTCTGTAGTGACCAACATGGCTTGGGCAAAACATGATTCAATCAAAGGCCTTCTCATGATTTCAAGTCATATATACTTGTATTTACATTAATTTTTCTTTAGTTAATAGGTTTTCTGAACAGAATGGCTTCATAAAGAATCTTGACCATAAGATTTTAACTACTTTGAATTCTATATTTAGGAAACCTGTCAAATTGATGGGCTGAAAGGCTAAAATTATAGAGGGTATTTTATCTTTCTACATATTCGTATTTGTTCACCATTTCCTGCTTTAGGGAGATAGTGTCAGGAATAGAAAATGAAGTGGCTCATTTGCCCATATCCACTCTCTAGCTGTCATGTATGATACATCAAAATAGAGTCCCCCTGTCTACACCCAAGCTCCACAAACATTTCTGTGGTTTCCTCTGACTGCTTCATATGCCCTGGTGTATCCCACTGATAGCTTGTCACCCCCTGTTAATCATATCACTCCAGTTCTCTCTGTCCTGTGCACACTTCTCACAATCCTGCATGTGCAAGCCTTGATAACTCAAAGCCTCATTCACATCATCTTTCCATCATCTTGGTCTTCCCCTCCACCCTTGTTCCCTCCGCTTCTGACATGTATATCCTCTTAGTCTTTCATCACTCATCCTCTCCATATGTCCAAGCCATTACAGCTTACCTTGTTCAGCTCACTCAGTCATACTCTGCTTAGTACCACACTGTCATGTGCATACTTTTTTGTTTTTTACATTTTGTTATATTTAGACTAGACTGTATGGATTACTTCTAATGTAGTTGGTATATGTTTATATGATTCACCGTATCTTTACTTTTTATCTTACCTAAAGTTGGTGAAACAGAAGAAGATGCTCTCCGGCCACGACCAATGCTCACAGCTTTGCAGTTTCACCCAAGCAAACCTCATGAAACTGTGGTAAGTGGTTCCCACTTGTTATATTATACTTTTCTGTTAGAATTGTAGGTCTTGTTATTGGAACTACTCTGAGTTTTAAAAGGATTATCACTATCATACATCCAGGAATAGTTAATTATCATATTATCTGGAATCTAGAAAATGTTCAGGGGTGATTTACAGTACATTCACTAAGTAATGTGACTTTGCTGTATATCTTATGATTAGTCATATCACAGAATCTTCAAAAATGTGTTGCATGAATTTGTAGTCGTTAGAATGCCTTTTTGTTTATTGTCATATGATTATTGCTTGTTACGTGCATAATGCATCTTTTAAAGTTAACATTTTTTTTTACTATGTTTTATGATTTTTTTAATCATCTGTTCCTTTATTGATAAGGTGTCTGTATCTTTATGATTCAGCTAAATGTACCTCTTGAACTCTCGGGCCTAGAGCATTCTCCCCTTGACTTGAGTGGCGATTACCGGGACCAGGGTCTGTTGCATTCTGCAGGAGATGCCTGGCTTGACTTGCGCGTTGTAACCTCACCTTCAGGTGCTGTCTGCATCTGTCACCATTATATTTATAAGGTTAGGTTTTATTTTCTCTGTTTAGATTGATTTAATTGAAATTTAAGTGTAAAAAAAGCATTCATGATATTTCTACCTTTCCCAAACTATTTTCCTTATAATGAATATTTTACTACGATAACAGGCATCTCACAGGTTTGTTTTATGTTGAATGAATGCCTGGTAAGATTTTGTCTTGCTTCAGGATCTTTGATGTAGTGAAATGCTTGCTCATCAATGTTTGTGTAAGAATCTGTGTACAAGACCTTCCTATAGATGTAGGAAGTGGCTTAAAAGTTAGAAATAACAGAGAGAAATAGATCTTACAATGAATAATGTAGCTTGCACTGATGAACAGAAGCTGAGAGTACAGGTAACTGAAAACAATAAAGATACTTGGGATGAAATAGAGAAGTTTAGAAGAGAACCAGATGTTTGAGGAAAAGGAGTATCAACATGCTGTCAGAACACAGTGAAATACTGAATAGATTAAGTGAACATATTTTAGTTGTTATTGTAAGTTGTAGATCATGGTGAAGCAAAAATACTACCAATTGTTATGTATGAAGAGAAATATTATCTGTGAATGCTGAAGTCACAAGTTAGGAAACTGAGTGATACAGATGATGAAATATGAAAAATGAAAAGTCTAATTGAACATCTAAATTTGCAGAAGTGATGAAGAGGATGAATTACTACAAAAATCATTTCATTAAATATTCATTAAAGTGTGGACAAATAGGAATGTTTCTCCTAAAAATGTAGTGATTCTCAAGGCTAGCTGACAGCTGGCAGAATTCTTGTCTCCTTTTGTTTTGGGGTCTTTTACTCAAATAGGAAAGATTAAGAAAAATGAAAATGGAAATAAGTAGATTTATATACTATTAGAAAATTTATTAATTAAATATGAATGGATATATTTAAACTTTCTGAATGCATAGTTTTATCATTAAGCACAGAAGATGCTTGAAAAGTGCACAGAATTATGATAAGCTGTTGGAGAGATAAACGGGGAATATTCATGGAAGGACAAGGATGTGTTGACCATATGCATACCTTGAGTAAATTCAGAATGGGAATGGTGGAAAATAAGAGAATGTATATTTTTGAAATGTGTTGGTGTAGGAAGTTCTTGTGATGGAGTTTATAGATAAGATTTGGAAAAGGAAATTAATGTTGACTGAAGAAATCATTTAGGCAGTAAAGAGATACTGTTAAAACAGTGAAGCATGTATTAAAAGTTTCAGTAGAATGAGTGACTAGTTTATGTTGATTTTGAGTGAGAAAAATTGCATTATGTTATCATGTTTGTTTCATTTCACACAGATTAGTGAGAGGGTTCATTGCTTGTAATGCAGGTGTTGATGTGGAATAAAAATTGTACAGGAAATTGAAAATTGATATATTGTATGTGGATGATGATACTGTAATGACATCAGAATCAGCAAAACTGAGACATGTAGTGGTGAGAAAATTTGGTAAAGTATAGGCAATGGACAAAAAGAATACTGCATACATATCTCTTGCATGTTGTAAAAGAAGACTAAGACTAAGAAGGGTAGGTGGAGGGAGGGAGTTTTTGCTGGTAATCCTCCCCTTCTGTACTAATACTTTCCAAATGAAGGAATTCAGGAAGTGGCTAGGGGAGGACTTTTACTCGAAGGCTTAGTCATTGGTTCCCGTTGCTAACTTGCTGAAGTGGGAAAATGCAAATTGATATAAAAGAAAAAAGGGAGCATGAACAGTAATAAAAGTAATGTCATAATGTTGAAGAAATTTTACTAACATTCTGCTTTATTGTTTAAAATCATAGTTATTGAGAACATTGATGTCTCTTTGTCATTGTGATTAATGTTATTATTTAACGATAATTACAGTCAAGACTAGCAGAAACCCCAGCCGACCCAGAGAGTTGTGCAGTATATCTCGCATACTCTGTGACCCTTCTCCACCATGGCTGTGTCCTTCATTCTGTTGTCCCTGGTGTTCCTTGGGGACATGCACACTCTGCTCTGCCTACTTATTCTCTTTTTGGTGGTAAGAGTCTTTCCTTTATTATCTGCTGTCTGTGAATTATAAAACTGGTAGTACTTAGAATAGTTCCTGTAACTGCAGTGTGGATGCTAAGTGATCCTTTTTGGGGTGACCCATTGCAACATTTTCTTTTATCTTGGCCATATTCAGCTCTAGATACCTCTTCCTTTGATGATATTTTTTTCTGAAATTCATGAACTGAACTTCAGGTGATCAGAATTCTACTGTGTGTTGATGAAAATTTCTGCCACATTTCACAGAAGATATAGAGCATACTGTTATTCCTATTCTTAGTGGTTTGTAAGGATTTGTAGGATTGATATCGTAATACTTTATATTTTTGTAAGATGTTGCATGGCCAGTACTGGAGATTCAGAATACTGTGCCCTTATTTGTAAAAGGAAATGAAATATAAGATATATGGGTAGGTATATAGTTGTTCAATAATTAAGTAGTTTCATCTGATCCTGTGCATTACTTTTTAAGTATATTCATCAGAATATTTGTGTGTGTCAGAGAATAGATATAATGTGATTATAAGGGTATCAGTTGTGTATTGTTTTAGCTCTTCAAATGCTTGTAGAGGTAGAACCTGTCAGGTGTAAATAGTTATTATGTCCCTTGTTTGCAACAAAGCTGTGGTATGTTACAGAACACTACTTGTTGGTGATCGTCCCAGGAGTCTGCATGCACATGTTGGATATTGGATTGGACCATATGCCCAATAATCATATTGTCACCACTCCACCATCACAGCTCCTGCCTAATGCTCAACTCTTCCAGGTGAGAAGACAGAATATAAGGTGAGAGGAATTTCAGAATGGAGAGATTAGATGTGCCCAGGCCTTGGTATTCTGAGATTCTGTATTACCATCCCTGTTTTGTTACAGATGAATATCTGAAGTATACAGACATGGAATGGTTACAGTAGAATGATTACTAAAGGATTAGAAAGTAAGATTAGGTCTGTTTTATGAGATGTACTTACATTTCAGACTGTGCAGGGAGGGTTAAATTAACTTGCAATTGAAGCTGTAGGGTTACATGGTCATACAAAGAGAGTGAAGTAAGGAGAAATTGTGAAAATGATTTAATTGTGCATAATAAGTAGGTTTAGGAATATGAGGTAACTACACACAAAATAGAAGAAGAATGTAGTATTTTTTTTATGCAAGATAGGTTCGGCTTTGATGAATTTATGAATTTCAGAAGTTACCATAATAATTTAAAAGATGTTGCATATTCCATCATGTTGCAATTATGGTGAGCAAATTCTTGGATGGGAGTGGAAATAATGAACTGCTAGGTATAGTCAATTCCATTATCTCTGAACCTCTTTGTAAATCTTGTAATCAATTTTCTAGATATGTGGAGGCAAAGTCATCTCAGGTCGCAGCATAACATTTGTAGATGGAGTAAACCAAATGACTGTAGAAGTTCGAGTGACAAAGGAATCTCTGTTTTCATTGTTCAAGAGTTCTCCCATCCTGAGCACACGCTTGGCAATCCTGCATTTAGCATCTGTCCATGATAAAGATCATGATCTTTCACGAAAGGTAGGCCATAAAAGAAGTTTACCTTTTTAGGTAAAAAATCCTTTGACACTTTGTAACATTTTTGCATGCCAATATGCTTTATTATTTTATCTTTTCAATATAACAAATTTTCTTCAAAAGGCAGTAAATCCATAATTTGTAAATTGTGCATGTGACAGTCTTTGTTGTGTAATATTTGCCATGAGAGCAATTGATTTAATCTTATGTGCAATATAAAAAGTGTTCAGTAGCTTATGCATTTAATCTCAAAGAATGAAAATGTATCTTGTTTTAGCATTTTTGCTTAGGGTTACATATCAAGTTTGTTTATCTAAATGAAGCTTATAATCTTAGGAACTGTTACCAAACTGTCTGGGAAGATCTCTTTTGACATTTGACATTTTTTGACATTAGTAGCAGTCCCTGAAAATATATAAAAATTCTCTACTCACATGTATATGCCAGGTATCATGTTTAATACAAGCTGTGGCTTGTGTTCTCCCTCACATTGCTCCAGTCCACTGGCTAATTAGCTAACAAGCTTGAATCTTTTGAAAAAACAGCAAAAGCAGTTCTCAGACTCAGTTCTCTTATTAAGATTTGCTCCAGGGAAAAAATAATTAGATATGGAATCTTGTTCTGTCAGAATACAGTCATACATGATTTGTTACTCTCATGTATGATAATGCAGATATTGTTGTTAGCTTGCTTGTGTGGATTCTTTGAATATACTGATTGGTCATATTTGGATAAGATCTGATCATAGATAAGTCATTACGTACATTCATGGTGAGAGATGTAATTGATTCAGTATATCTACATTCGTTCATGCTATATTTGTATTCATTCTTTAGGTATATGGAGTTGGTCATGTGTATCTATGCAGTTTTAATCTTTGGCCAGCAGTGTGCTGTACACAGGTCTGCTATGACAGCTGCAATTTGCAAGTAGACTGGCGAAAGTTTAGGCAGCAATGTTCTAAATTCTCAGATGATATATGATTCCACAGCAGGAAAAAATATCATGTATGTCGGTCACCCATAAATTATCAAAGAGATAGTTATAATTGTATCATGAGGGTAAAAGGCCAGATTTACATGGCAATAATTAAAGTCAATTTTATGGTAAAAGAAACTATTTCTTTTGTATAAGTGTTCATAATTTTGATGAAAATAAGATTATTTTTTATTTATACATGTAAATAATGCTGTATGTGTGTAAGTGATGTATAAATACATAATGCATAGAATATGTACATCATGTTACAAAAAATTTTAATGATACATATGGAATGTGTAAAATAGCAGATGGAAAAGCCAAATCGTATGTGATCTGTTTAGGTGTATGTAGAATGAAATCACACCATGAAAAAACAAATTTCCACACTTGCCTCCATCAAAAAAGTGATCAGACATACCACCAGCTTCCCCTCTCTGTACATTCACATCCAACATTCTTTCCTTGGCATGCCTATCAATTAGTACAGTTACTTTAACGATTTTTTAAATTTCTTCTCAAACTGCCATGGGGGTGTGGCCATAAAAGAATGCTTTTGAATGGGTAGGTTATGGAAGTGGTAATTTGGAGACTTTCATATTCCATACTACGAGTTGTTAGAAGTATGTACCAGTAGATTTAGAAGTGTTCTTTTAGCTTAGATTGCTTAAGAATATAAGCATGAATTTCAGTTGCATACAACTGTCGTTTTGCATGATGCAGTGCATTATTAACTTTACAGCATTTTCTTGAAGGTGTCCAAGTTTGTGTGTTCTCAAATTCCAAGTTTTTAATCATTTGATTATTTCTTTATTGTAGTGTTTACATGATGTCTACTTCTGTGCTTCATTTGGCATCCTCAGCTGGTGTGGAGTGTTTCTGAAGGTTCCCAAAGAGTGGACTCTCCTGTGTTACTGCAGGAATACCTGGTGGGATGTAGATATGTTGTCTTGCACAGCCTGTAGATTTTTAAAGTATATGGAAATCTGTAAGATTAATGGAAATTGTAAGATTTATTATCCAGTGAGAGAAATGTAAGTAGAGTGATGTTTGAATGATTTAAATATTAGAGGCAATTCTTTGTACTCTAGTTTATTCTAAAATGTAAGGTAGAGTATTTCATATATCTATGCATTCTAGTTGGTTGAGAGTGTGTTATAGATTTGTTGGTTAATGGGTCAGTTAGACTGGTGGCTTTGATTTCAGTTTGTAGAAGAAATAAAAAGATAGGAGTGCAAGAAAAAGGTATAAGTGCAAATGAGAAGTGCGGGGGAGAGAGAGAGAAAGAGAGATTGTGCTGAGCTTCAAAGAAAATAATAAAATGTTTTGGAAGAGAATGAATTATATGAGGAGAACAAAACGGGGTGACAGTGAGGAGTGCAGATGGGGACATGGTTACAGACAAAGATGGATTGAATGTTTTCAAGAACTGCAGAATGAGCTAATTGATAAGAAAGCAGAAATTGTGTTTGGAGCAGGATGGCATGCAGAGTCAGAGGGTCATGATGAATAAGATTGTGAAAAGAGATGAAGTAGTTCAAGCCTTGCACAAGAAAAAAATCTGTTAGAGCTTCTAGAGTGGATGGGATTGTAGTTATGGTTCTTAAGAAAGGGGATGACAGTGCTGCTGATATATGTCGTTCTACTTCTATAAGACCCTAAGATGAGGTGCCTGAGAACTGGATGAGCTCATGTTTGCTGCCCTTGTGTAAAGTTGGATAAAGATGACTATTAGAATTACAGATGTATAAGATAGGAATGCAGTATACTTGATAAGGTGGTTGAGAGGGTGATGTAGTATACATGGTAGGTGACTGTGGAGGAACATAATTTTTTCAGAAGTGTAGGGTGTGTGGACCAAGTGTTTGCTTTGAGGATTTTGCCTCTTTTCATAGTTATATAACCCCCAGGACCCAATTTTTTGTGCTCCTACAGCTTTAAGTCTGTACTACAATCAGTATCAGGGAAAGGATGAACTAATTTGGTGTGAGAAGTTCTTCAAGCAGATTGTACTTTTTTGTTCATTTGTGATAATATAAGCTCAGTAAGGCGACTTTGTGTCATTGTATAACCTTATGCAGGAAGAGTTTGGTAAAACCTCCTTGAGAAATGTGTGTAAGGAACACCTGGAGTAAGAAATCAGGTTTATAGTATGCTATTGGAGGGAGAGGTAGGTAAGTGAGATGAATTAGTTGATTTTAACAGATGACACAGCTATGGCGGTAGACTCGGCACAGAAATTCCTGAGGCTAATGACAGAGTCTGAAAGTTGAGAATAAATGTGAACAAAAGGAAGGGGTAGCAGGGGTGGTTAGACAGGAAGGTTTGTGTGTGACTTCAGATTGGAAGAATATGAAGAAAGTGCTTTTGGTACTTGGAAGTGAATGTGGCACCAGATGAAACCATGAGGCCTGAAGTGAGTCAGAGGTTGGAAGAGGAGGCTGAGTAAGTTCTTGGGAGCATTAAGGAGCCCATGGAAGGACAAAGATATATATGTTTGAGTATATATTAGTCTAAATAGGAATGCCTGGATATGATTCTTGGGCATTAAAAACAAAATAAAGGAAGAAGGTGGACATGGAAATGAAATACTGAAGGATGATTTATGGGTTGAGGCAGGTAGATCATATAAGAAATGAAAGTGTAAGAGTGTGGTGTAGTTATTAATCATAGGCTTCGACAAACATACAGTACTATATCACACAATTAGATTTCTAATTAACCCAAGACAAAATATCTGCATCTCCAAAGAATTGTATCTTCACCCTTTTAACCCCCTTACAGACATGAATGCTACCCACACTTTCTTGTTACCCTGAATGGTTAGTCTTTTCCACTCAGCAGTACTCCAGACATATTAGGCATCACATGCACCATCCATAATGTTAACGTATTGAATTTCTATACCATTTGTCAACACGAAGGCCATAAACAAACTAAATCCCCTCAGAAATCTTACTGGACAAGGAAAAGTCCCTTACCACCTGCTAGAACACTTCACTCACTCCATCCCAAACTATGCTTCATCTACTTGATCATCCACCCAGTCAAGAGCAAACTTAACAGAGCTACAATCCACACAAACAAGGTCCTTAGGATAATCACTGATTATGTAGCAACAAAAAAATTTAGCACTTGCACAACTAAACAAAAATACTTGCACTAAAATCTCACACCAATATTCTCAGCATTCAATTCTTTGTGACAACCCTAGACCCCTCCCATCCAAACCACATCATAACCATTAACCATCCCCCAACTGGAAACAAAATATGCACCCCTGTCTCACACTTTAGCTATTTATTCTTGTAATGCACTGAGATCAGAGCTCCTTATCTATAGCCAATCCTCATATACCCTGAATCAGCCCACTGACAACCCTTTGTTCCCTTATATCACATCATTCCAATTCACTTTATCCCATATATGCCTCACACCCCTCTGCATGTTCAGGCCCAGCAATTCAAAGCATCTTTCACTCCACCTGTCCCTCTCATCCTCAGTTTATCCCTCCTCCTTCTGCCTTCCACTTCTGACAGATTTATCCTCTTACTCAGTCTCTTTTTACTCATCCTCTCTATATGTCCATATCATTTTATCTCACCCTCATCAGCTTTCTCATCCATACTCTTTTTACTGCTACACTTCCCTTTTACCTTCTCATTTCTTATTTGGTCAACCCTCCTCACACCACATGTTGTCCTCAAGCACTGTATTTCAAATACATCTGCCCTTTACTGCAAGTTTTCATTTAGGGCCCACACTTTGCATCCATATTGCACCTACAGGACTACTATACTATTAAACATATCCAGTATTGCCCTCAAAAAAACAGTGACTTCTCTTTCCTCACACTTCTCAGTGAATCCTGGAACATTATCCCCCCCCCCCACCTCCCACCCACCTTATGGCTTACCTTAGCCCCATAGTTTCATCTACTTCCACATCCATCAAAGAGTGGAGTGATGCTGTTTATGTCTGTGTGAGGTGAGTACAGGATGTTACTGGACTCCACATGCTTGAGGGTATATCATTATCAAAAGCTTAAGGCTGTATCATTATCAAAGGAGTCCATCCTGTCCCTGCTTTTGATTGTATTGCAATCTTAGAGCTACAGGAGTCCCTAGAAAAGGGATCCTGGAGTAACACCAGGATCCTTTCAGAAAGGGTTCCTTGGATAATTACAAATAAGATAAAGTGAATGCATGACAGTTTTGGAGTTCACTGTCTTAAGTAAAGAAGTTCTACCTTGAGTTTGAGGGGTCTTGTGTTATGTTGAATCAGTGTTATTAATGTTGAAAAGATGGTTGGTGGTGAGAGAGCAGATGGAAAAGTGTGACTAATATATGTCCTGGGAATGTAACTTCAGATGAGTGTATATCTGTTGGAGTGGTGTTCAAGACTAGGTTGGGAGAGTGGTTGTTTAATGTTTGTTTGGTCATATCAGTGTATATAGTACATGTTTTGTTGGGGGTGTGTGGCATCTGTGAATTTAGGTTGTAGAAGTGTGAGGTGGGGATAAGCTTTTTACATGTATCATTTTAGCCTTCCCTACGAAGATTTTGGGAACATACCATATTTTGCTGTATTTATTGGTTCTTGCTAATGAGTCCCAGATAAGTGGTAAGGTGTACATTTCTGATGCTATAAGATACTGTAGTTATTATTAGGTTATGAAAGCTAAGTGTTTGCTTCACCACTTTTTGAGCTACAAATTACCTGCTATAGTACTTGTTACAGTTTAGCAGTGTTTATGACTTCACTGGTAATCAAAAGTAACTACAAAATGCTATTGATAAAGACTGTTTTAGCAGAGGGTTTATAGTATATGAATCTTCAGTGAGTTCATGTTTCCAGCTTATGTGGAGTGTTTGTGAAGATCCGTACAATTTAGACACACCAGCATTGCTTCAGGAGTACCTTGTGGGGGAAACATATGCTGCTGTCCACAAGCACATTGACTCGGATGCAGGACACTTGATCTCTCTCCTCCCCATCACAACTGCTCCTTTCACCACTGATACTGAATACTCTGTAAGGTTTTTGATGGTTTTAAACATGAGCACATTTTAAGATAATAAATTTACTGGTAATTTGTTTCCTTTTATAAGCTTTTTCTCTTTGATATGAAGATTAGGTTTTATCATCCATAATGCTGCATTCAGTTTCAAGATAACAAACTTCAGTCTGTTTTTATGTTATGAAAACAGAATGTCCTTTTGGGATCTTTTGGATACTTTAGGTATTTAGAAGTGAAAATCAGTAAGATTGGCACATGGAATGCAGAAGCTGAGAATAAAATAATTAAGGGAAGAAAATTCATATGTGCCCTGAAAGCCTTAGCGAATGGCTCAAGTTGAGAAAGAATTGACTTTGTGTAGATGGTGAATCAAAAAGAGTGATTAGGAGAGTTTATAGCTGTATGTAGAGGGTTATAGATATTTAGAGAGAGTGACTGTTCGAGGTTCACTAAAGGAGACAATTTTAGGTAGATTAATGACATTGGGGAGAGAGGAGAAAGAAGTCTGAAACTGAAGGGCACTGAAGGGGAATTTTTGCCATAAGCTGCAGGTATAGAAGAACATGAAAATGTTTTGTGTATATAGGGCTTTGTAAACTTTCCAAGAGCTTGAAACTGCCTAGTAATATAAATACATTTGCAGGAATCCCCAGCTGAAGAAAATGTAAGAATTTCTTACTGCCTACTAGAAAATGCATGTATAATGCTGCTGTCTCCACGTGAACGAGTGGTTCGCTCTCTCTCAGATACATGGACCAAACTGTGGGAACACACCAGCAAGAGGCACCACCAGAGATTCAGTCTTTCAGATGTAGTTGACAAACTTATGGTCTCACTTGACACTTACAAGGTTAATAAGCAGACTGTTTGTGTATCATAATTATCTGGACAGAGATAATGGATTAAGGCTCATGATATATTCATCAATAAATTATTGGTTATGGGTGCATACATATTTTAATTTCTACCATAAGTAGTTTTTTTATGTACCTGTAATTCATAAAGTAAGATGGCATCATCTTATAAGAGTAGTTAACTAATATCATAGCATGGTAATACTGTACGTCCTGCCCACTATACAACATTGTTAGCATCGCTGTGCCAAATCTGTCAGCATTATCTTGGTTCTGTGATTTTTAGAAAGTTTCATCCTTTGATTATTTTTTCTAATGACTGTAATTTTCTCATATCTTTTGTCAGCCTGAAGCACTTTCTCAAGGTAGCACTCCAGTCTCACCTGCCAGCCCACTTGTTGGAGGTCTGACCATCACATCTTTAGGGTTGACTCTTGCACACCTCATGTTTGACCCTCTTCCTTTTAATGAGGCTGAGAACACAACATCATCAAAATTGGAGCATCTCCTTTCTGTTGTGAGTAGCTGAGCTTGTCTCATGTTGTATGTAGACATTCCTTGATTCATAAATTGTCAATAGTACTTTACATTATCAAGTAAATTTTTTGACCACCTAACTGTTTTGTGGAGTAATTTCTTAGGAAATGAGAACCAGATCTTTTACTTTAAGTTGCCTGTGGTAGCATTATCATGATAGAAATAAGAGAATTGTCCTTTATCCCGTCAATGATTCTTTTCTTTAGCATTCCATCAATAGTTCTTTGCTTTAGCCACATTCCTCTCGAGACTTACACGCAAAGTATACTATGTGTTTTTAAAGTATGTGCAATATCTCAGTGTTTGTTGCTTCCATTTGATTTATCTTCTTTTATGCCATACTCTGCTTTTCTTTATCTTTATCATCTTTACTCTTTTTTCAGAACCTAAGGGAGTTAAGTATGTACTGCTTGAAACACTTTCCTCATGAGTCTCCCATGAGAGTACATGCTGTTGCCAGCAAGTATGTCTGCACTCAACTACAGGTATGTTTAACATTCAGGTGCAACATCAGGCCATTTATTTCCATAGAAAAATGTTTGAATGGGTAATGTCTGAAATGTTTCAGAAGGATTCATGTTATGCTGTCATGCACTTAATTCAGGAAATGTCATGTAAATGAAGGAAAAAAAGAAACTGCAGAAGTTTCAGATACTGTTTTTGATATGTATCAGAAGTGGAGGGAAAAAGGAGAAGGGAGAGACCAAGAAAGAGATAGAAGGATGCAGCGAAAAAGGTTTTGCGTGATCGGGGCCTGAACATGCAGGAGGATGAAAGGCATTCTCAATATAGAGTGAATTGGAACATTGTAGAATACATGTGTTGAGTGTTGTCAGTAGACTGAAACAGGACATGTGATGTGTCCAGGGTAAACATTGGAAAGGTCTTTGGGGCCTCGTTGTGGATAGGGAGTTGTGGATATGGTGCATTACACATGACAGCTGGACAATGGGTGTGAATGAATGTGGCCTTTCTTCATCTGTTCCTGGTGTTACCTCACAACACAGGAAATGGTAATCAGGCATGAAAATATATACATCATATTTTTTCTTCATATATATTCACCATTTTCCACATTAGCAAGGTAACATCAAGAACATTATAATATTTTTGTGGACAGAATGCCAGTAGTCCACATGTTAGTGAGGCAGAAAGAAAAAACAGCTACCTGGGTCAGAGGAGTGCAACTTGACAACCACTAAAGTGCTGGTTCACTAAGTAGATGTCACTAACCCTCTTGATACCTAGATGGGTAGTACTGTACTGGTAATATACCTCCCTGGTCATTGGCTGCCTACCAACTACTACTCTCTGTACTGCCCATATTTCTGTTACAGTATATTTTATTATTATACTTTGTGTAATTCATATTAAGTATATGGATTAGTCAAACTTACTGAAGACAACTGTGAAGAAAAATACATGAAGTATATAATTTGCCTTAGTGATAAATGCAGTGCTTTTACAAGACGTGGCTAGGTTCTAAGTTGTACTGTACGAGTGGTGTTATATGCCTTTATCCAGACATTAAAATGTTGATGTGCGGGAAAGAGATAATAGATGAATTATGTATTTGAGTAGGTCAGACATCATAGGAGGCTTTAGGACCAGCTCGCAAAACTGTAAGAAATGGAAGATACTGATGCATACCTGATCTTGTGTGTTACCTTTCTCCCCTGTAATGTTCTGGAGTTCCACTTTTGCATGCTTTGCAGCCTCAGCATCAGCCTCTCTTGACATAGTCACATTTCTGTGGCTGACACATCTGATAGAATTATGAAGCCAGCCATGGCCACCAGTAAATTTACCTTCACTGACTGGCTTACCTTCTTCCTTTGTCAGCTTCTCTTGAATTTTGATGGCTTTATCTTTTGCCCACTCATAGGAAACTGTTACACCCACATTTCTCGCCCCCAGATTTTCAGGGCATCCTCCATCTTCACATTTGTCAGTGTCCAAAAATGCATTTCCATCTTTTAAAAAGGTGGCTGAGCAAAGCCTTTCTGATAGATTCATTTTTCTACTTTAAGGTGCTGATGCTGCTCTCATTAATGCCATACTGGTGAGCAACTGTTTAAGCACTAGACCCATGCTCAGGTTCATTCAGTATCGTAAACAGGATCACTTGTAGTAGGAGTACTTCCTGGACACTTAGGCATGATGGTGACTGATTCAAGTAGGAAGAAGTTTAGAAATATATGAGTGGCAAATGATTTGTCCTACTCTTTGAATGCTAGCAAAGAACTGATGTGGTGGGTAGCATGGTGTGCACAACATCAGCACCCTGAAGCATATGGCCAGCTGGGGTTGTGTTAATCAGGACAGCTGATGTTATTATGAAAAATCTGAGTAATTTAGGGGCCCGCACTATATTGTCATCGTGTCAAATTGCACTATATCGTGACACTACTGTGTAAGTATATTGATTATACCTGGTAAGGTGTATGTGAGAGTGGTGATTTAGAGGATGGTAGTATAACAGAACACCTGACTGTGGATGAGCATTGTGGCTTCAGGAAAGGTAGAGAGGATGTGTGGACCAAGTGTTCACTTTGAAGAATTTGTCATGAATAATTTGATAGAGATTAATTTTATATATGATATTTGTGGATCTGGAGAAGGCTATGACAGGTTTGACAGAGGCACTTGTGGAGGGTGCTGTGAACATATGAGGTAAATGGAAAGTTACTTAATGCAGTAAAAAGTTTTTACCTGGAGAGTAAGGCTTGTGTGTAAGGAGAGTGACTGGTTCCTGGTGAAGGTGGATCTCCTTTGAAGATGCATGATGTTACTGCCATTTTTTTTATTCTGTTTATGAATGGGGTGGTGAGGGAGGTGAATACAAGGGTCTTGGAGCAAGGTTAGGTTTGCAATATGCTAGGGATGGTGTGGCATGGGATGTGAATCAGTTGCTGTTTGCAGATATCATGGCTCTAGTGGCAAACTTTAGAAATTCAAGATGCTGTTGACAATGTTTGAGAGAATGTGTAAAAGGAAAAAGTTAGAGTACATGTGAACAATAAGTTAGTGAGGTTCAGCAAGGGGATGAGACTGGATGGTTTGATTGTAAGTTTGAATGGGCAGGACCTGAAAGAAGTGCAGTGCTTTTCATGCATGGGAAAGGATTTAGCAATAGATGGAACTATAGGGCCTGAAGTGGTTCACAGTGTAGGAGACAGGGCTAATGCCCTGGGTATAGTTAGGAGCATGTAGAAGGAGGGGTCACTGTTTGATAAGGCAAAGATGGGTATATTTGAGAGTCTAATGGTCTCACCAATAGTGAACAAAAAGTAAAGGAAGAGTGTGGATGTGTTGGAAATTAAATGCTTGAGGGTGATCTGTGGTATGAGGCAGGTTGATCATCTAAGGAATGACAGCATAAGAGAGAGGTATGGTAATAGGTGCAGTTTGAGTGAGAATGCTGACTAGTGGGTGATGAAATCGTTCAGACCTATGGAGATGATGAGCAGAGAAAGAATCTCAAAGAAATTCATGCCACAGAAATATAGGAGAGGAAGGGGGAGAGGGAAACCAAGAAGGAAATGGAAGGGTGGAATGTAGGAGGCTTTGAGATATTGGGGCTTGAATATTCAGGAGGATGAGAATTAGAATTGGGATAGAATGAATTGGAGGGAGATGCTATGTTGGGGATGACGTGCTGTTGGTGGGCATAATTAAGGCAGATGAAGCAAACAAGTTGACCATGGAATAGTCTGTGGGTCTTGATTGTGGATGGAAGGCTTTGCCTGCCATACAAGACAGCTACAGAGTGGATGCGTGCAAGCAAGGCCATCGTTTGTTCCTAATTCTACCTCACTCTGGCAGAAGCAGGAAGATATGAAAAAAATAAAGATGTTGCAGTCTTGCTTTTAATAGTGATTCCTTTCATATCTTCATAACACTTTTATAAGTTCTTTGCATTTTCTCACCTATAGACAGGACTTTGTGAGGATCTGAGATTATCTGGTGAGGGATTAAAACCCTTTTACACCTAAAATGAGATGTATCCATGAGGATTCACCATCCTTTGACCATCATGAAACATATGAGGCCAACAGATGCTCTTTCACAGGACTCAGTGACCTTGCAGCAACATCACAGTGATGAGGTGAGGTGGAGCATAGTGATCTCCCACTCGTTCATTTACACTTGCTTGCTGGCGCTGTTTGAACCTACTGACAGTTGCTTGGTGTCGGCTTACGTTGTCATCACTTTCGTTTCAGGACTTCTGGAAGTTGGATGGTATGTTGTCATATTCATGGGTTTTCTTAAGAACTAGAGTGCTAGAGATTAACACAAGTGTCATCTGCTACAATATGGCACAGAATTTAGAGTGTTCTGATTGTTAGCCTGACATTACTTGTGGCTGTTTCTTTTTATTTTAGAGTGGTTGGTTTTAGATCTTTGAGTTTCAACAAGCAGTGAATTAAAAAAAAGTTCAAGTGATCATAGTGGAAGTGTCCACAATATTTTGCAGAGAAATGTGTGAACTGCAAGTCTGGAATCGAAGGATGTTTACTGGTATATACCAGAATCCCAGGATAATTAGTTAGTACAAGAACCTTTATTTCCCAATATGCATGGGTAAGCTATTAGTGGTACTTGAAAACTTTAGTTTATATAATTATACAAATACAGATGGAACCATGGAAGTGGATGTGAATCATAAGGTGGGTGAGGGGGCGAAGGTTCTGTAAGTGCTGAAGAATGTGTAGAAAGAGAGAACATTATCTGGGAGAGCAAAAATAGGTATGCATGAAGATAGATTAGTCCCAGCACTATTATATGGATGCGAGGCATGGGCTATAGATAAGGCTGTGCAGAGGAGGGTAGATGAATTAGAAATTAAATGTTTGAGGACAGTATGTGGTATGAGGTGGTTTCATTGAGTAATGAAAGGGTAGGAGAGAGGTGTGGTAGTAAAAAAGTTTGATCGAGAGAGCTGAAGAGGGTGTTCTGAAGTGCTTTGGACATTTGGAGGGAATGAATGAGGAAAGGTTAACAAAGAGAATATATATGTCAGAAGTGAAGGGCACAAGGAGAATGGAGAAACCAAATTAGAGATGGACGGATGAAGTGAAAAAGATTTTGAGAAATCGGGGCCTGAACATGCTGGAGGGTGAAAGACGTGCATAGGACAGAGAGAATTGGAATGATTTGGTATACTGGAGTCAACGTGCTGTCAGTGGACTGATCCAGGGCATGCGAGGCATCTGGTGTAAACCATGGAAAGGTCTGTGGGGCCTGGTTATGGAAAGGGAGCTGTGGTGTCAGTGCATTACACAAGATAGAGAATGGATGTTTTGCTAGTTACAGTTTTTGAAATCTATTATTAGGCAAGCAAGGAAAGATGACAAATTAAGTGATGCCTTTCAAACTAAGGATAGCACCACAGATTTTCACCTTGTCAATTTCAGCCCTCTGTACCTGTGTAGATTATAAAAGCAGTAATGATAGCTTATTTTAAAAGTTTTCTGCTTATTGGAGATTCAAAAGAAGAATTTTTCTGGCTAAGTTACTTAGATGATAGTTATTTGTTACAGAAAACAGTTGTCTTGTGAATTTTAAAAATCTCAGATATTTTCAAATCGGAAGTTTATTTTATTTGGGGTTGATCGTCCTCTGAATAGATTTGTTTTACATTTCAGGTAACAAAACTCAAGCATATTTGCAGTATAAGTACTGTAGCTTGTATTGTTGCCCTTGTGTTAAAATTTTATGGATTTTATATATTATATCAAAATATTTTTTCAGCAGAATTCATTCAGCCAATATTGTAAATCATGGATAATTTTCCCAAACAGATTTTTTACACAGAAGCAACTGCTGCTGTGCTATTCAGAGGGACATCATGGTGTTGAAGTCCCTTTTTCTTGTTCTTTGGTAGGTATGATGGCCTGGCTTTTGAGTGGCCCTTTTGGAGTATGGTCAAAGTCCTACTGAAAAACATTCTGCTTCCAGTGGATCAAGACTACGTTAATGGGTGCTGTAGAGCATTTTAAGACATGACCATAGAGCAGTATAGCTTTTCTTGTGGGGCCCCAGTACAGGGAGTCTCCGGTTTATGAATAAGATCCATTCCTGAAGACATGACCACAGAGCAGTATAGCTTTTCTTGTGGGGCCCCAGTACAGGGAGTCTCCGGTTTATGAATAAGATCCATTCCTGGACCCTATTTGTAAGTTGAAATATTTATGTCGGAAAATATAAAGAAACAATGTATTGAAAATTTCCAGAAAATCAGAGTATATTCCTGTACCTGCATGTAATAAATGAACTCCTCACTGTCACTAGCACTGTACAGACTTTCAGTCATCTGTTGAACCAGCATAAGTCTAACACGAATGTAATACTGGTGCTGATTCTCATGTCATAGAGTTTCTCCATCTTAGCAAGGGTTTGTACCTTACCCTTGAGGATCGTCCTGACCGTAGAATGGTTAAGGCATAATGAACGCCCAATCTACAATGGAGTTTCACCCTTCCCAGACTACTTTATTGTGTCTAATTCACCTCCAAGCTGAAGTTTCAAAGCTTTCTTCGTGCATGAGCATCACTTGCTCCTCTCAGATATAATAAGGGTTATTAAAGGAGGCAAAATTAAGAAGAAAAGCTATTTAGCAAGGAAGCAGCCTGCACAAAATAGATATGGAGTGTTTTTTTGGTTGGGACCTGGAATGTCTGGCAGAGATGTACTGTTGAACAAAGTAGTTCCGTGATTGTTCTTATGTTGGATGGAGAAGCTGTGAATTATTTTTTCAACTTGTTTGTAAGTATGGCTGTTTGTATGTCAGACTTGTAACTCGGAAGACTTCAGGTATTGTCCCAGTGTCCAGAGGAAAATCTTAAGGTGCTGGAAATAGATCAAATAGCTTCCATTTTAAACATTTGCTCTTCCAAAACAGAAAACCTGCATCATCTCTGAAGTCTACAGATGTGACTCAAAACTGCACCCTCTTGTTGCCCAGAATGATCAGTTATGTCCACTCAACAAAACTCCAACCATGCTGGGCATCACATATGACACTCCATTGGTGTTGGTTTCTCCTCACCACAAATTTCAACTCAACACAGTGCAAATTAAACACCCTCAGAGTACAAGTAGAAATAAAATTTTTATATTTACCTTACATTTTAACAGCTTGTGCTCACGGATGCCCCCTTCCATGAAAAGTATTACTGAATAATGAACATAAGTTGATTAATATTGATAAATAGTTGATGAGAAATAGAAAACAGAATATAGCTGTAATGTCAAGGAAACAGATGAAAGTGATGAGTATATAATTCTCATTGATATTGTCACAGAGATAAGCATAAAAAAGCATGTTTAATGTTTAACAGGTATCAGAAGGATGTAGACTTATTGATGCCATTGACTTGGGACTGTTTGCTATGAATGGGTGGAAAAACTAAATAAATGTTTAACAACTGTTGAAGGAAATGTTACACATTTTTGTACCATTTTTTAACATTTTTTACCATGCAGTGAGGTAGCACCAGGACCATTTGAAGAAAGGCCACAGTTGCTCACATTTATTTTTTAGCTGTCACGTATGATGCACCAAAACCAAACCCCATATCCACAGCTAAGCCCCACAGATCTATCTTTGGTTTCCCCATACCACTTCAGATGCCTTGGTTTAGTGTGTTGACATCATGATGCCCTCCCATATACAACATCGTTCTAGTTTATTCTGTCTCAAGCACGCCCCACACCCCCCTGCATGTTCAGGCCCCAAGCACTCACATCATCTTTAACTCGATCCTTTCACCTCCTCATCAGTTTCCCCTTCTCTTTGTTTCTTCCACTACCAACATATATACCCTGTTATTCATCCTTCCCAACTGTCCAAACCATTTTAACACACTCTTTAGCTCTCTCATGCCTGTTCTTCTTGCTGCCAAAACCTCCCTTTTACCTTATCATTTCTTATTCAGTTAATCCTCTTCACACCATGTATAGTCTGCAAGCATTTCATTTCCAACACATCTACCCTTTTCTTTACTTTTTATCTAGAGCCCATGCCTTGCATTCATAAAACATTGTTGGGGCTACTGTACCATGAAATGCACATATCCATACACTCCTCAATCCACCCAGGATCTTAGACCACCCTTTCACTTACCCTATGGCTCATTTCAGCTGCCATGTTTCCTTCCATTGCCATATCCACTCCCAGTTATCTCAGACACTTTACTTTCCCTTGGTTCTCCCCACTCAAACTCACTCCAACCATCCAATTTTTTTGCACTGCAAAATTTAGTAACCATACTTTCATAAATATTATTTCTCAACTTTTTGCTTTCACAAACTCTCCCAGACTGAGAAAATATCTTGTGCAGTTTCCCACATGAATCTGCCAAAATACTGTGCCCTTCAGAATACTCACTGCAACTCCTTACAATTTCCTGTTACCGTTTGCCCATCTGCTGCCATCACTGATGCTCCTATTTGTACTCTTGTTCTCACTTTATCAGCCTTCTTCCAAAAATTTTCTTATTCTCCCTGAAGTTTGTTAATACTTTTTCACCCTAAACTTTCATTTGTCCTCCATTTCAGCCCCTGCAGTATTGACAGTTAGTGGCTACAGGCCTGTAGAAAAATATAGGAAACAATTTTGCAAGTGCAGTGGTGCAGTGGAATATGTTCAATAGTTTATGTTCAAGTAGGGATATATTTCAAGGGTTTGGATTTGCAGGGAAAACATAGGAAAGAATGAGGAATGGTGTTACAGGCAGGTATGGAATAAAGATAGCAGATGAAAAATTGAGGATGGAGTCTGGAGATGGTTTAGGCATACGTAAAGGATGGATTCTGAAAAATTCTAATGTAGATGTATTTGACTAAGATGAAAAGAAGGGGAAATCAGAGACCAAGAATGCGTTAAAAGGAAGAAGTGGAAGATATGTGGTTAAGTTGGGTGTAAACATGCACCTACCTACTCATGAATACTTACTATAGGATTTTGCATGAATGGCAGGGATGGTGTGTAGAATTTACTGCATCGTGCTTGTTGAATTACATTATTTCTCTCCACCACAATGCCTCTCAAATAATTATCTGTTCAATACTCATTGGATATTGCCCTCAACCATGAATCCTGGTTTCTTTTAAATGCTTCTGTGGTCATTCCAGGCATGTTTTGAACTTCACTTGATATAGCATTAAATAGATACTCAAGTATCTTTGTGGTATGTTGGTAAATATTCATTTGATATTATTTAGGTATGTTTCCAGATATAGTTCCACACTAGATAATTCTATATCTCTCTTGATGGTGTGCTTATAGACTTAGGACATTGTTCTCTGTCTTTTATTTGTTACCGTGAGTAAATTATCACATATCTCTCCCTTCATTTTAGGCTACAGAGTTCCAGCTCCTTCAATCTCTCATGGTAATTCATATGCTCCGTATCTTCAACTTTGCTTGTAAATTATTTCTGCAATCTTTCCAGCCTGTTTATTGCCATCTTAATATGTGGTAACCTTACAACACAGCAATATTCAATTTTGCTTCTTATGCACTTAATGCATATTTTTACAATTACTCTTTTGTCTTTTGCTTTGAACATTCTCAGCATCATGTCACTCATTACTTGGTGTAAGAGTACACTCTCATCATTGTGTTCCTCGAATTCAAGCTTTTCATTCATAATGATCACCAGGTCTCTGATGTTTTATGTGCTTCCTATCCCTCTTCCTGTTGGGCCTTTGTAGGAATGCACTAATATATTGTTAGTTGTTCCATTTACTCCAATTCCTCCATATTAAATTCCATAAGGTTCTTTTCCACACATCTATAGACAGTATCAGAGTATATATCTTCGTAGTTTCTTGTGGTCTTCTTCAGTACACACTATCTTATTCTCATGTCATCTGAAAAGCACCTAACTATACTTTACCTTATATGTTTTGTTATTATTCAAAATCATGATTATAAAAGTTATTCATGCTAGCACTACTTCCTGCAGTACACCTGAAAGAACATCTTCTTCAGGTATGGTTCCAATTGCTGCCACTCAGAATTTTCTGTTTGCCAGGAATTCTCCAATCCACTCTCATAATTTTCCTGTAGTATTGTGTCAGGCCACTTCTAGCAACACTTCAGAATTTACTCTATCAGATGTTTTTACAGAGTCCTCATAGAAGGTTTTTATTTTTCTCCCTTGCATTAAGATTCATGACTTAAAAGGAGGGAGCTTCTGGAAAATTTTAAAAGTTATAGTTTGGATGTGCTGGGATTGGGGAAACCCATATCCTTGGACAGGGTGTGTGGAGTGAAATGGAAAAGGTGAATGCAGGTTATGGAAGGGCATGGAAGGAGTGGTATGGATGGGATTGAATGAAAATTTTCAGGGAAGAGGGAAAGAAGGATGTGCAATTGTGCTATCACTAAGAGTATGGGAGGATGTTACAAAGCATGAATAGGATAGATCAAGAGTGTTATGGGTAAAAGGAAAGATTGTAATTGTGAAGTATGGATGGGTATGTGTATATGCACCTGTAAATATGAAGACTTTGTGAGGTAAGGGTGAAATGAATAATTTCTGGAGAAAATTGAATGACTATATGAATGTTTTTGAGAAGGAGAGAAAGATGGTTGTAATAGGTGATCTGAATATAACTGTGGCACGTAATGAAATGGACAAGATTGTTGGTAAATGGGGAGTGGCTGAAGTAAATAAGAATGGAAGTTATCTTGTATATGTCTTTGCTGAGAGGGGTTTATACCATGTAAACACCTTTTTTCATCAAACACAGTGATCCACAGTTATACAAAGATGAAAAATGATGGAAGAGAAGAAGAAAAGGGTTTGAATGATTCTATGGCAGTGGATGAAAGCTTGAAAAGGTTGTGTGGGATGGGGAAATTTACAAGATAGTGTATGATAGTACAATTAAAGAGGTTGGTGTGAGAGGAAGACCCCCTGTGACTTGGGGAAATAGAGTGGAAGAGTGCTGGAGGGAGAGAAGTGATGGAAGAATACGTGGAATGGTGTATGCTAGGGAGCACATAAAGACAGGGATAAATGGAGACTCTTTTACCATGGCAACTCCCTTGATGGGAGTTGAGGCCACCACTGATGATATTTTTTGTTACTACTCTTTTGAATGATGTAATTATGTATAATGTAAAGCAGACTGGTCTATATTGTTTTCACATCAGTTTGGATCTTCCTTTATGAATTGGCATCGTGTATGCCATCTTGTACATGGTTTGTCTTATGCCTCGGTAACTTTTTTTTTTTAAGATATGGCTGGTTCCAATGCTGAATTCCATTCAAGCAGATTAATTACTTCAGTTATGTTCTTTTCTGCTGTGTTGATATCAGTAAAGGCATGCTTCATTATTTATATCTTCCCCCTTTTCTGTGTTGAAAACTGACATATATTGATTGGCTAGCATTTGGCATATTTTCTGATAGTCACTTTCATAATAGTCCTCATTCTTTGACTTGCATTGAGCATGTTCTTTTAGGGTCATTTTCATGATAGTCCCCTACCTTGAATGAACCAGTCTCTGAATTTTTGTTGCAAATAGAAAGGTTGAAATTTGTTCCATGTTTTTAATTATTTTCTTCTCATTTATTTTCTTTTATTTTCAAGAGAAGTTCAGGAATTACCTCATGGCTTTTGTTTTCTTACCCCCTAGTTCCTTTATTTTGCCTTTGCTTGTTACATATCTCAGTGTTTCTTACATTCTCTTCATCCACTGCTCCCTGTCTAACATTATTTTCTTGTATATTTTGTATTTCATCATAAATGGCATCAGTTTTGCAAATATTTATTGTAAGATCTGGTTGACAGTATACGTTTAGTTTCACATTATAATTAGTTACAGCTTTGCTCAACTTTGCATTTGTTATCAGGTTAGTGGCTACACTCCAACTATCCTGTTATAGTAGAAATTTGGGTTGTTTTGATTGTGTACATTGTCTCTTTTAACTTTTGTTTGTCTCTGCCTATTTCAACCCTGTAAATGTTAGCCACTTTTAAGGTGTTATAATCAGAGATGCTAGTCATGTTGACATCAGTGCCTCGTAATGAGTGTCAAAGTCATTTGTAAAAAGCAGGTCAATGGTGTTTGATTTCCTTTTTAGGTTGTTGGTAACTAGTATTAGAGTGAAGGTTTCACACATTTTCATTAAGTTCCATAACTGTTCTCTGTTTTCTGCCTGTTTCGTATTTTGCAGTTTCAGTTTCAATTTTGCACCCATAGTCTATAAAGCAGTGGTCCTTTCCCATTCTACAGAATTATAGCTAAAGTCACCTGATCATATTGTTGGTTCAGGTTTGCTTGAATTTCTCATTTGTTCTGTTTTTTGTTGACATGAAATTCTTCCATAATGGTTCTATGCAGTCTGTATTTTACTATGTTAATGATATTTGGCACTGGTATGTTTACTGTTTAAGAATGACTTACTTTATGACATAATTTAAGTAGCTGCTTTCATTCAGGATTGCTGCTTAGATAAACTGCCATGCCACCTTGTTTAGTTCATCTCTCTGCTTTGAAAGTTTCATATCCTTCTAGATCTGCTTTGCACTTAAGTCTGTTATTCAACCATTTACCTGTCAGGTTGATAAGTAGTTTACTGTCATCAGCTATTCATGAAGATAGTTATTGCTCTAGAATTCTGTTATGTAAGTTCTTATTAAGGATTTTCCATGGGTTATTTTTTTCCCCGACATTTTTGTGATTTTTTTCTGTATCTATATTTATTCTACTGTTAAGTCTGTATTGTCATGATCTGTATGTTTTGTTAATTTACCTGATATTTCTAAAAGCATTACTGCTGAAAAAGTCTGGTATTCATTTTTTTAATCCTGTTAACAGTATGTTCTGTCCTATCCCATCATTCATCCTACGTTCTGTAGTCTTCATTCTGTTAAATCTATTGTGTCTTTCTTGTCTCTGATCCTGAGGTGTACAAGCATAGTGACGTATGGAGAAAAGCCAGTCTAAACCACCTTGCTTAGCAAAGGGATATAGCATATTGGATGAAGAAGTGCGTAGGCTATGATCAGACTGAGTATGAATGTCAGAACAGTGAAAACTTCTTTTTTTCCAAGTGACAGAGAATGCAGGATATTATTGCTTAAGATGAACAGTATTTTTCTCTAAAGGAAAAGTAATTTAAATGTGTTAGATGTGTATTTAAAGAGTATGCACATCTCAACTCTTTCAATATGATTTGTCATAGATCACTGCATTGCCAAAAAATAAAGATATATATAGAGCAAAGAGGTAATAGAAGATCAAGTGGTCTATAATGAGGTTATAAACTGGAGGAATTAAGGTTTGTTTTTAATAATTCAAGTAGATACAAACTTCCAGACTAGAAATTATGATCTTTTGGTGTGGGGAAATGTTGTGATTTGATCTGAGGGCTTCCAGAATAACAGAAAACTTTACTTTTCTTTTTTAAGCATATCTCCAATTTCCTAGTGGTATGTCTTATTCAGTGCAAATAAATTCCATATCTAAAACATTATTATGACACTGAGTGAAACTTAATGAGATTTAGAGATTAATATGTCTCTGATAACATAGCTTCATTATATAAACGTTTTATCAATCCATCAATATTTCCAGCCATTGTAAGTGATGAAGATGTGTTACAGAATGGATTAAGTTATCTGTAAATCACAGTTCCAGTACACAAGCACATGAGTGTAATGAGCTACCCAATCTCTTTTATATTTGTTTGTATGTTATGTATGTTGATATGTTGAATTCCATAACTTATTACCCCTTTGAGATGATTACTTAAAGTACTTAAGTCAGATTTTTTTTCCCCAGGTTACCATCATTCTCAGGACTCACAAATGACAATAGCATGACCTTGCCAGCATGCTTTTCCCTCAAATTACATCGCCCTATGCCAGTTTCCCTCGCTTTGATACAAAGTATCAACAAAGTCACTGGCCTTGACTGTGCAGACCCCTCCAATCAGCAGTCTCTCATCTCACTGATCATACAGCAGGCTACTGAAGGGCAGTCAGAATGCAGTGGCAACCGTGGCCTTTTTGTGGTAATTTTATACATATGTTATTTTTGTAGTGTAACAATAGAGCATTCTTAAGGCTGGTTGGACTGAATTGTTAGAGACAGTATGATGTGAATTCATCAAACCCTTTTATTTGATAGATTGCTCACATTTGTCGTAATTGATTAATTCTTAAATTAGAAGCCTTTACATAAGCAGTGAATATAAATTATTTCTCTGTCTGGGGAAAGAAGAAGAAACTCCAAAGAGACTTGTGTAATAGTGGGCATCCCCAACTTACAAATGGGTTGTCTTTCTGGATCATGTTTGTAAGTGGAATTGTTTGTGTTAGAAAGTATTAAGAAATACTATATTGAAAATTTGAGGAAAACCAGAGTATATTCCTCTACGTACTTGTTTAATGATGCAGTAAATATTTTGTTCTGAAATGAATGTAGTTAATAAAACATTAAATTAAGCAACTTTAGAAAAAATTCACAATTAATTATGTTAAGTGTTGTTGCTGGCTTTCTAAGCAGAAGGGGCATTGCTAGGAAAGGAAGTGGATATCTACCTATTTGCACACACACTTTATTCTCGATGAAAATTCTCATTGCTTATAATAACTTTCCTTCCACACTACATATTCATAGCACCTTCCACAGTGCATGTTAGTAACAAAAAGACTGGTTGAAAGAGCAGAAAAGGGTGTGCTGAAATGCTTTGGACTTGTGGAGGGAATGAGAGAGGAGAGGTTGACAAAGAGGATGTATGTGTCAAAAGTGGAGGGAAAAAGAAAAATGGAGAGACCAAATTGAAGATGGAAGGATTGGAGCCTGAATATCCCGGAGGGTGAAAGGCATGCACAGGATAAGAGCTAATTAGAATGATTTGGTATACTCAATGGAGAGGTCTGTGGGGCATTGTTGTGGATAGGGAGCTGTGATGTGGTGCATTACACATGACAGCCAGAGAATAGATGTAAGCGAATGTGACCTTTCTACCTCTGCTCCTGGCGCTACCTCACTAATGCAGGAAATGGCAATCAATTATGAAAGAAAGAATATATATGACAGCTAGAGATTGAGTGTGAACGAATGTGGCCATTTCATCTGTCTCCTGGCGCTACCTTGCCGGCGCGGGGGTTGGCAGTGCTATTTC
>JAYMFT010002139.1:0-17335 GCA_038088735.1 Panulirus argus | reverse complement strand
CTCTCTCTCTCTCTCTCTCTCTCTCTCTCTCTCTCTCTCTCTCTCTCTCTCTATCTTTATCTTTATATATATATATATATATATATATATATAGGTAGATAGATATAAATCTTTCTCAAGTTTTACTGTCTTTTCCTTTTGCCCCATCCGTGCGTGAGTTTCTGTCATTCAATCTCCTAATTTACATAGCTCATCTTACACACAACACTCGACAGCACGTAACTCTTACAACTCGTTTTTCGTAACTGTTTTTTTTTTTTTTTTTTTTTTTTGCCGATGAGTGCTACGAGCTAACCCTGCTTTCTGACAAAATCTTGTCGTAAGTACGTAAGTAAGTACTTTCTCTCTCTCTCTCACTCTCTTTAATTAAAACACAAACTGACAAACTAACTGAACTTTGGGACGAATAGAAAGATAATGGTTCAAGAAAGTATTGGCTGACATAAAAAAAGGCTTCATCCTCTTCGAGAAATTACCGACCACCGCTATGATAAAGAAACAGTTGTTCAGCAGACAGCCGCTCTGCGCAGAACAGTGAATCGAGGTCTTTATACCGGGGGAAAAGTCTTTGTCTGTGCCGCTGTTGCAAAGGTCTATTCTGCGAATCGCCCGGAGAGATCAAGTGAGGCCGATGAGGTCATTAGGTGTTATTACCCGACGCAAGGGGCGCATCTCGCTGCCACTGGCACACGTCCTGACCCGGCCGACCCGTGAGAGGTTGTCTGAAAGCTTTCTGAAACGGGCATGAAACGCATGGACGCGGCCCGTGAGGCCCTGCACTTTTTCTCATGTCCGACCAGTTTGGTATTTCAGTCGATGAGCAAGCACGACCCTTGGCAGGCGGGGAAGGAACACGCACGAAAAAGGAAATCCAATTCCAGTGACATGCAGGTGGCTAGAATGACTTACGGACGGGTTGTGAGGATGAGGCTGATGTAGGATGAGGGAGAAACGCAGTGACTGGTAGACTCTCACGCGTACATATGTATCATCTCTACATATGCTTCAGTCATGCAGGAAGAAAATCTCCGTTATGATTGATGAGGAAGATCAAGAAGACGAAAATAATAAAAAGTATTTAGTTTCAGAGGGCAAAGGAATATAGTGCAATGCAAAGTTCATTTTCAGTTCTGATTGGTTTGCAACTCCGACACCAACATTAGGCATTGTGTTGAAGCCGAATGTTGTTACTGAGAGAAGCATTTAACAGTGAGGCGCGAAGACGTTAGTGAAGTCGGGTGGCGGAGCGTCCAGGCATTTATACGCCTAGGCATTAGTACACACAGCGTCAGTACACCCCTGCTGTAGTACACCCCTAACTTAAGTACGCCCTCATGTCCGTACACCACACGTTTTCTGAATAGTACGGTAGTATACATCACATCAGTACAACCTTGGGTCAGTACACTGACTTGATATCAGTATCAATACACTCTGAAGTCAGCACACCCAGGGATAAGTATACCCAAATGTCGGAACACTCGGGAATCAGTACACCCAGAAGTCGGTGCAACGGGATGTTTGAGCGGAAACCCTTCAGTTTGTCCAAGTCTCCAATACAATCGGTCATCAGTATAGCAAGGCGTCGCTATAGCCAGTGTTCGGTACACTCAGGAGTAAGTACGAGTATCCGCATTCAAGTCTTGTTGTGCTGGTACGTACAGCCACTAGTACATGCCGACATCGAGGGTCAGTACATACAAATGTTCGTACACGAAATCACCAGAACACCAAGTACATCAGTACACTATGCCCTCATCGCACCACTGTATGTCAGTACTTTCACCGTAAGTACATTTAGGATGAATACAATCAGCTGTCAGTACTTTCAGGAATCTATAACCTTCCTTGTCAGTACACCCTTAGGTGTAAAAGTGACCGGGTGTCCAAATTAAGACGTTCGTAACTCAGGCAATAGTGTGTATACTGGCGTCAGCAACTCCAAGCGTCAGCACACTAAACTGTCTCTTAACCTTGACCTCACAACACATCCATCATCAGCACAGTTTGCGATAATGTCAGATCTTAGGAGCGTCAGTACATGCAGGCGTCCGATTATGCAAGCAAGAGTACAGGCAAGCGTCAGTACACTCATTCGTCAGTACATACAGGCGTCCCTACTTGTGAGTGTTAGTATTACATAATGCAGTTGATATGTAATTACATACAAGCGTTATTAATACCCAGTCACTGGAACGCACCAGTCTTCAGTAAAGCACGAGTCTGCGTCATTACAACCAGGCATTACAACACAAGCATCTGTATAGCCATATCTCATAGGAAGCCCTCATTACAAGCGAAGCCTCAGTATAGGACGACATTGACAAGAGGCGCTGCAAACGGGATTCGCATGTTTTTCTTTTTTTTTTTCCCCCGCACAGCGTCCTTAAGAGCAACCAACCTGTCTGAGCAATTCCAGGAAGAGAAAATGGAAGTAGGTCTCGCCACAAAGAGTTGGCTGGGTGCCTGCTTACAGGTTGTGGATCATTAAACATTTCTCGGAATCCACGAAGCAAAAAGAAAAAAAAAACATATTAGCACCAAAGGTAAATAGGTTACAATTATTATTAGAGAGAGAGAGAGAGAGAGAGAGAGAGAGAGAGAGAGAGAGAAGCGATACATAAGGTGAGGCTGCGTGTCGTTACGGGAAGACCAGGTCATTCATGAGTCAGGTATTGTGAGTAGGGATGGTCGGATTGGTGAGGTGAGAGCAAGTTCACCCGAGTAAACCCCTGGCCATGTTAGTTTACTCTGCGTGACGGCTTAGGTCAGTGTCTGCGGGGACCACACTACAGGTGGATAGTGCTCGAATATCATGAGGCTGAAGAGCTATAATGGGGCCGCCGCTCCCTTCTCTTGACCGTCTCCTTGACTTGAGTCCTTGAACGTGATTGAGCACCACATCAGCTGCGGATCGTGCAGTCATATTCCGGGAATTATTTACAAAAGAAGAAATGTTATGACATGTGCAGAAGCTCCGACGCGCTCGGTGCCTGCGGGAGTCGTTGCAAGCGAATTATATAGCATGCAGATGTTAGTACATATGAGTGTCAGTGCATGCAGGCGCCAGCTCGTGCAGTATATGCAGTTAGAACATATGAGTGTCAGCCTGTGCTGGTATCAGTACATGCAGATGATAGTACGTATGGATATCAGTGCAATGCAGGTGTCAACACATGCAAGAGCCATTACATGCAGGCATCTGTACATGCGGGTGTCAGTACATGCAACAGTTATTATATGCAAGTGAGAGTACATGTAGACGTCATTAAATGCAGGTGTTGATAATCCACACGTCAGTACATGCAGGCGTTAGTAATTGTTGGTGTCAGTACAGGCAGTCGTCAGTACATTTAGGTGTCAGCACATGCAGGCGTCATACATGTAGGGATCAGTACATGCATGCTTCAGTATATACGTGTGTCTGTACATGCAAGCCTCAGTACATGCATTTGTCTGTACATGTACATGTCAGTTCATGCAGGAGTCAGTACATAAATATGTAATCACTTGCTGGTGTCAGCACAAGCAGTTGTTAGTAAATACATTAACCAACCTATGCAGGTGTCAGTACCTAAATGTATTTGCACATGCAGGTGTTAGTGCATGCAATTATCAGTACATTTTGTTGCAAGTGCATGCAGATGTCAATGTACACATCTGTCACTACATACGTATGCCAAATACACGATGGTTTCAGTACCAACAGTCGTCACTGCATACATATACCAGCACAAGAAGGTGTCAGTGAGTGCAGACGTCAGGACATGTGTTAGTAAATGCAGGCATCAGTACACACATTTGTTGCTACGTGCAGGTGTTAGTAATGCAGGTGTCAGTGCATGCGCTTGTCAGGGGACGGCCCACACCTGAACACACTACATGCGGCGAGTTTTGGCAATGCTCCCAGAGAGTGCCCACGTGCCTCTTGGTTGAAAGATAAAAAGTGGAAAAAGGCTTGGTGTGGAGCAGCCCTCCCTCCCCATGCGTCAGGAATTCTGGCAGCAGGTCTCAGTCATTATACATGCAGTGTCTGAATATTCTTTGTTCATGCACGCAGTTTACGAAGCAAATTATCAGACAGTTAGTTGCATTGAAACAAAATTATGACATTACTGGAATCTCTGTATCTTTAAGATAATAAGATTTTCTTGCCGAATACTTAATTCCAGGATAAACTCTCTTCAGTAGTAGTGATAGACAGTTGGCGGTGTCGTCTTTCTGTCAGTTAAATTTCGCCTTACTCCTGAGCTGAACAATGGTATAGCTGTTGATAAAATCTACTTTACCTTCGTGAAAGATAAGCGGAAACACCAGTGGCAGACGATAAAGTCTTTGAGAAGTTTGCGGAAATCTGTAATGAGCACGATTCTGTTATGTTGGGAGATTTTTAGCACCCTAGTAACTAAGTGGGAATTTGAACATTCCAGTAGCTCCGGACGTAGTGTCTTCGGAAGCTAAATCTGCCGAATTGTCCCCTGGTACAACTAGACGAGAAACCTACCCACTACGAAAACATAGACTTAGTTCAAACCACAAATCATGCCTATAATGTTAGAGTACAGCTTTGTGTAGGTGATTACTGCCTATTTAGATTTTATGACCTTCGCTTTGCTCCAGATAGGCAGATATTGGATGATGAAGTCAAGGGAAATGGTGCTAGACGTAGCCTGGAAAAGTTTCAGTCATACTTTCAAAGTAGTAGAGGGAACATATGTAGCAATGCGTAACAGACTGTCAATTTCCATACAGCTCCAAAATTGCGGAACAAATAAATAAAAAAAAAATGCTTGTTTTTCTTAAGAAAGAAGCACATAAGATGTAGATAACTATAACCAGCATAATAGAGTCAGTTACGTTAAACGTGCATTAAACAAATAAACGTCACCATAGGGCCTATAATAACTGATAATTAATGGCAAACAGATGTTACGTACACACTAGATACTGCTGTTTAGAGAGAAACAGACCTCACAACAACCTCCACTGCACGCAAAACATCAGTTCATTACGACATTGACATTAGACACGGTAGGCTGGACACAAAAACTTTCTGCTTGCAAGCAACCCGTCTGATCGATTCCAGGAAGAGAGGACCTGAGTGGGTCGGGGCCGCAAACAGCGGACTGGAAGCTTACTTGCACCTGACGTACCGGTTATGCATAATTATTTATGTTTTCTTGGAATCTGCGAACACAAAGTTCTAGCAAAAAAGAAAAGAAAAAAGATTGCACAAGTCGCCGGTGCCTTCACCATTTGAAGGATACAGTGCTTGCGGCTGTTATTACGTTTTTTCATTTGCAAGCAGTGTCTGCCTGGTTGCTTTAAGAGGTGACGGGTAAATCAAGCGAGGAGATGTACGAATTCCACCGAATACCATTTACGTAATTAATAGCTAGTAATATAAAAACTGGGAGGAGGAGCAGGAGTTAGAGTTGAAGGTATAGGAAATTAATGTTGATAGTTATTGAAAAACAAGCAGTGTGAAAATAACCTAAGAATGATATATATTTCTCTCTCTCTCTCTCTCTCTCTCTGTAGTAAAGGAACTACAGTAAGAAGCTTTCCTGATGACACCAGCGTAGGCAGAATCTTCGGATCAGAAACTAATCAAAAGTTGCAAAACTACTCAGACACGATCTTCAAATGGTCAGAAGTGAATTTGATGGAATTTAACGAAGAATCATTTGAGAAAATAACTCAAGGAACGGATAAGAATGCACTGCTGACAGCATAAAGAGGCTCAACAGAGAAAGTGAAACGAATGCCCGAAATTTATGCATCATTATAAATGAGGAACTAGAATTTAGAGAACGTTTGGGCTAGAGAACTTTCACTACAAGGGAGAGATGTCTATTGATGTGAATGTTTAATGTATGCATAAGAAGGAGAACTGAATACTGCTTTGTCGTATAGTCACCAATGGGGGAAAAAAAAATCTGAGAGAATTCAGAAATACTAAATGAGCAGAATCGACGGGATGGAACAGATGAACTCCTATCAAAGGATGACATCTGGAACTATACAACGTAGAAAGAGAAAGGAAAGGATTAGAAAGATATGATAATATGCACCAGGCAACATGATGAGGATATGAAGTGTGTGTACTGAACCCGAAATCCTTTCGGTAAGATAAATACAGATTTATCAGATCTTCAGGAACAACATCACGGATCGTGTGGAAAATCAATCGGAAGGGAAAAAAAAAAGATACATGACAACCCAGTAAGGAAGCTAGATCGACTACTCCATATACAACCAGGGAAATAAAAAACATGTGTAGAAAAAAAAACGGAAACGTTGAAAGAAGGAGTGACTTGTTCAAATCAGTCATAAATGAACTCACAGTGGGTAATTATGTGACGCAGGAGGCAGCTGAGAAAAAGGAATTCTATTCGTCAAGACATACGGCAAGAGCCACCCGCTAGCCTTACCATTTTGGCAAAAATCATGTCGTAGGTGATCTCTCTCTCTCTCTCTCTCTCTCTCTCTCTCTCTCTCTCTCTCTCTCTCTCTCTCGTCTAATCTTAAACGTATAAACTTTGTAGCTTCAAAAAATGATAATCTGATGATAGCTCCCAGAAGACGTTGTTCAGAGCAAAACGGTTAATCTGCTTAAAATTAAGCTTGATCACCTGTCTCTCGCCATTATTAGATAGAACAGGTCTTTTAACCACTCGTATACAGCCTTCTCAACCACCGGTCTCGACTTGCATGTACTGCGGTAACGTACCTACACTGATTGACCTGTGTAGCTTGTTATAATGGAACAAGACGGAATTACTGTGTAGTCCTTCCACAGTAGGAGTAATATAGACAGGGTGAGTCGCGAGGGCTGGAGCTCAAAGTTTATTACTGTCTTTATAACAAAACGTGAAGGTCTGCATGTCGGGTGATCACATGCTTGACATATTCTCATTCACTTTAATTTCTAACTTTCCTATGAATATCTCCTTCAGGCATATTAGTCATGCAAGGAATTTTTTTCTGGTTCCCCGATTGGAGAGAGCCTTTGTTTTGCTATCCTCCTCTTCCACTGCTTCTAAGGGACTGCGTCTTTTTCAGTAGAATTAAAGGCAGACCACTTAATGTGGGCCTTAGGTCTGTGTGGTCTGTTTATATATGACTGTCTGCGATGAGCTCTTGGCGCTAGGCCCACCGTCATGGCAAATTACCGCCGTAAAGTGCTCGTAGTTATGCACTCTCTCTCTCCCTCCGCTACATGTAAACCTACGCTCAAACGTAAGGTTGTGCACATCAAAAATTAAGCTTGATCACGTGGACTTTTGTCCGTGACTGGAGCCTTCAACATGAAAAAAAAATATATCCCTACAGTCTCTGGTGCACAGCAGCGACATCTGGCAACTCAAAAGTAGTAAACGTCTCCGTGGTAACACTCGAAGCGTCATCAGAGTTACATCTCTTCCCTCGACGTTTGGCTTCCAGCCGTGGGAAGACATGAAAGTATGAAAGAGTCGAATCTTAACACTAGGGAAGATATCGATGAATTAGTGGACCATGTTCCTTGGGCGTAATTTCAGGGCTGAAATGCTGTTTTGGGGCGGTTGAGTCCTCTAATCAAAATATTGCATGATTATTCAAGTAATTACTCTGTATTTGTCGGGAAAGAGAAGCATTATGAGATATTTTCGATGATTCTTTGAAGTATAGAATCCTTTTCTTATAGCATATTTCAGTTGTAAGAGAAGGTTATTCTATAGGTTGAAAATACATTGGAAGATTAAATTCTGCAAAATACTTGCAATTTTTCGAATTTTTCTTGGAAAGTAGATTTATTTCAAAACCTTATGACAAGGCTTATTATTCATGCTATGTACGAATCCAGGGTTGAAATATTACAATGAGGCCTTAATGGCCTCATTGTAATAACTTATGGAAATGATCACGTAATATGTAAAAGATTTTGTGATAATTCTCTTCGTGTTTATTGGCTATCTGTTCGCAAGAGGAAGGATTATGACACGTATTGCAAGATCATTTCAAATACTGAAAATTTTCAATACCTCATATTGCAGTTAAAAACAAAAACAAAACAAACGACATTGAAAGATACCTTGCGATTGTCGGTATTTTTCTACGGTAAATACATTTGCTACCAAAGCTTCATTATAAAGCCTATTTCACATACTAAATACGAATCCGAGGATGAAATATTTTCCCGAAACCATTACGCCATGTAAATAAGGATTTGACTGAATACATATCTAAAGGATGTGTTGATAACTCGCTTCATATTTATTAAGTATGCATTGAAATATTTTCAATGATCGTTTCATGTATAGAAGCCTTTAGGTATATTTCAACTGTAACAAGAAAATTTGCAAAATACCTTTAATTTTTGGCATTTTTCTTGGGAAGTAGATTTGATATGAAAACGTCATTAAAAGGTCTATTTTCATGATGATATATAACATTGCTGCCATCAAATCCTGTAATTAAACATTTGAATGATGAAAAGTGTAAAAGATTTTGTGAATATTCGCTTTGTATATATTGTTTATCTGTCAACCATGGGAATGTTATAACTTTTCGATTATTTTTTCTAAGTCAAAAAGCCTTTCCTTATGTTGTATATTAATTGAAATAATTTATTTTATAGGCTAAAAAATATACTGCAAAATACAATTTATTTGGTAGGCTAAAAAATATACTGCAAAATACATGCATTTTTTTGCATGTTTCTTGAAAGCCTCATTACAAAGCCTATTTTTCACAATGAATACGAATCAGCGTTTGAAATACAGCTTGGGAACATTGTTCTTTACCTGAGCATTTAAAACATGAATGTTAGTATTATTAGATTACGTATTAATTGATAGGCGTGTAAAACTCAGAATTTTAAATGTAAATGTGCTGAGAGGGGCAGCTGGCGGCATGTCTAATCACTATCTTGTGGAGGCGAGGGTGAAGATTTGTAGAGGTTTGCTAAAAAGAGGAAACAATGTCGGGGAGAAGAGAGAGGGGAGAGTAAGTGAGCTAGGAAAGGAGACTTGTGTGAAGAAATGCAAGCAGAGATTAAGTGTAGAATTGCAAAAGGTGAGAGCAAATGAAGTACGGGGAGTGGGTGAGGAATGGGAAGTATTTAGGGAAGCAGTGATGGCATGTGCAAGTGATGCAGGTGGCATGCGAAAGGTGGAAGGTGGGCAGATTAGGAAAGGTAGTGAGTGGTGGGATGAAGAAGTAAAGTTACGTGCTAGTGAAAGAGAAAAGAGAGGCGTTTGGGTGGTACTTACAAGGAAGGAATGCAAACTGTTGGAAGATATACAAGAGAAAACGGCAGTATGTGAAGAGGAAGGTGCAAGGGTTTAAAAAGAGGGCAAATGAGAGATGAGGTGAGAGATTATCATTAAACTTTACGGATAATAGAAATATGTTTTGTAATGAGGTAAATAATGCGCGAAAAACAAGAGAATAAATGGGGACATCGGTGAAGGGAGCAAAAGGGGAAGTGATAACAAGTAGTGATGAATTGAGGAGGAGATGGAGTGTGTTTTGAAGGATTGTTAAATGTATTTGATGATAGAGTGGCAGATGTAGGGTGTTCAAGTCGGGGTGGTGTGCGAAGTGGTTTGGTGAAAAGAGGTGTTGAAAGCCTTGAGAAAGATGAAGTGTGGCAAGGCGGTGGGAGTGTATGGTATTGCAGTTGAATTGAGTAAGAAAGGGGGTGACTGTGTTGTTGATTCGGTGGTAAGGATATTTGATGTATGTATGGATCACGGTGAAGTGCCTGAGGACTGGCGGAATGCATCTCTAGTTACAGTAAGTTTGCATAATTTTCTCACCTCACTTCTCATACATATTTCTTCGACACCAGATATAGTGTTGAGATCTTCTTTTGTGGACATTTGTACATTTGGAAAAATCCTTTACAACAGTCCTATTCAAGCTTATTTTTTATGCATGTACCTTAAGTATAATTTAATCAACTACTTGGTACACTTTTTTTTTGATGAATAGAAATTTTTCCGAAGAAAAAATATTGATAGAAAATTGGATTTGTAAGTATATGAAGGAAGATATATGTGTAATTCGATCATTCGTTATAGTCTCCCATTAATCTTATACAGAGAAACGTTATATGTACTCCGTTGGTCTCCTCAGGCACCTCATCTTGTGCTATGCTTAGGCTAGAAGTATGACTAATCAGTTAGTATTATTGTTATCCATTTTCTTGAGGAGTTCAGCTGCAGCCACATCCACATTTCATCTTGCACGTCTTTCACACTTTTCATTATCCCATTTGGTACTACTCTCTCATGCTAAACTGACGAGAGAAAGGTTCAAAGTTACTACAGCTTCATGTAGTACCCAGAAGCCCTTGATATATGTGCAGGTACTTCAAAATATGGTTGAGACTTTAAATGACCAAATCTTGGCCATGAAGGAAGGCCGTTTTGAGGTCACCGTAGGCCTCCAAAGGCCCACCCAAACCTTATGAGATTACACTTAGTCCACAGCACTAAATCTAGATATAATGAAGGTTCCCCAGGATCAAAGGCAGGGTCCATGGGTACCCAGGCTTAGCCTTAAAGGCCAACAAAGGATAGAGAACGAATGCACCTGACGCGCTACTTCGCTGGCGCCGGAAGCGGTGAGCAAGTTTGGAAGAAAAAAGATAAAAGTAGTATTGTAGAGCTTGAAAGACATGAGAGGTCTAAAGACTGAAGACTTGGCAGAGATTTATGGAGTGAGGAGATCATTAGCGAGGTGTTCGGACACCATACCAACCGTATACACAGTGTGTTGTTGGTGGGGAAGATGTAAAATGCCTGAAATTTAGTGGGAGAGAGAGAGAGAGAGAGAGAGAGAGAGAGAGAGAGACGTGCTATGCATGAGAAAAGTTACTTTTACCGAAAAGCTTACTAAAGATTGATGGCATTATAACCAGATAATAAGCTGCGTAAAACTAGCCACAGTAAGTCACTTAAAAAGGAATTTTGGTAATCTTTTCACCTTGTGATTGATAAGAACCTGAGAAGAATTTATCCTGGTCTCTTCTGGATTCTCTCTTTATTAGCTTATGAACCGGTTCCTCACAATATTAATTCCTGTTTTTAAGTGAGCCAACTTTTAGAAAGGCCAGACAGACTCTTCACTGTGAAGCAAGTCCTTCCATCATGAATGCTGAAAACCTCACAGACAGAATTCTGAAAAAGAAATCACCCTTCATGTGCATTAAGGACTGTGACTTGGGGACTTCCAGATGATGAACAGAGTCGTTATTGGTGGTATGCAGGTTCGCGCAGTCTGCTAGACCCAAGCGTGGCGGACTGACAGTAGTGATTGTTATGTCTCTATCTGCATCTTGGGAGATACAAAAACTATTTATGTTTTTCTTGGTTCGTTGCTTAGCAAGATGAAAGTGAATTGGTGGTATGAAATGAGTGTGTGTGTGTGTGTGTGTGTGTGTGTGTGAAGTTTGGTGTACACTAAAGCTGTTGCCATGGAAACCTGAGGCCTTCAACGACAGGCATGGTCCAGAAATTCCATCACGAAGCATGATAAAGGATCTAACATGATATGAGAGAGTAACATTCAGAAGTAACAAAAAAAAAGAAAAAAATACACAAAATCATATCATTACCATCATTTGCGTTGGCCCAGTCCAGTGGTAAGTGGACGTAAGGAGAGGATGTGAATGACATGTTTGGCAGCTCCTGATTAGCCAGGGAAACGTAATGATATCTCCTTCTTTCTACTGAGCTTGATATCCGGCTGTTATCTTTTTATCCACACATGCGCAGTTTTAGAGGTAAAATAGCATGACTGTACTAAGAATTGTTTAACCGTTCACGCTAACGTGTTGGGAATATGCTCACCATGGAAGAAAAAAAGAGTAAGGGGTGACTTGATCAAAGCCTTAAGTCTTTAAACCTTTCTGATGGTGTCGGCAGTTAGCAAGTCTTCGAGAGATGCAAGGAGAGAACCAGAGGCCAAAACATGAAATTGAGGAAGAAACTTCGTAAAGATGTCATTAAATACTTTTATAATATAAGAATGGAGTATATTGAGTGGTGAAATTGTAAATGTGTACGGCATGCAGAACTGTAAAAAGTTTTAAGATGAAAAGGGTGAAGAGAAGAGACCCACACGAGTGTAAAACTGTTCCATACAGTACAGTTATTACCTAGAAAAAGTCCAGAGGAGGGCAACTGAGTTGAAACCAAAACAAACGGAGTTAATTTCAAGATAAAGTTAGGGGACATAAATTTGTTCACAGTGGAAGAGGGAAGAGTAGAAGGTGACCTGATCACAACCTTTAAGTTTTTAAACCAGTTTGATGACGTCAACAGGGAACAGTTCTTCGTAGGTTAGAACAACCAGAGACATAACATTAAACAGGTCATCAATAAGTCTTTTCACAGTACAAGGGTATTGGATGAATGGAAGAAACCGGATGATGAAGTTACGAAATTGAACAGCATACAGAAGTTTTGAGGAAATTTTATGGTATTAGGTAAAGTGTGGAACCTCCTGCCTATGTTTTATACATAGGTATTTACGAAAAGGTACTTACTCAATGTGACCACTCGTGTCGTAGCACTCTGTGAGCACCCTGAGCGACACACAGAGTGGCCAATCCGAACCATAGTACTTGCATTAGCCACCCTAGTAACAAACCATGCGGCCAACCATATCTTGGTACTGTAGTACATCAACTACCAGATCAGCATACAGTACTTACGGCCAGCTTTTTTGAGTCATCCATCAGTCGTGTGAGACGCGCTGTGTACCCATTCGTGTGCTAGCGCTCCGTGTGCCACATGAGTGACGCGCAATGTAACATCTCGTGTGCCAGCACTGCTTCAGCTTCCTGAGTGACACACAGTGTTCGGCTCTCCATGTTGCGGTTCTGAGTCAGTCACTCAAGTAGTACACATTGTGGCACTAGCGTTACACTATGACCTTAACTGACATTGTATGGCCATTTATTTCATGACAATGCGACAGCTACTCAAAGAGAAACAGAGCTTGGCCATTGGTTTTGCGGGCGCTGCATCATCTGCCTGCTTACCAAACAGTGAAACTACTAGTCATGACACCATATGACACTGAACAGTTGTGACCACTCGTACCGTAGTAGTGCAACTGCTGCCAGAAATGACACATTACAGCCATCCATGTTTTGACTCTGCATGTGCAACCTAATGTGAGCTAACGGCCCCATGTATTCAGTACATAAACTTACGATGGACAGCTGTTGAGGAGGTGGTCTTCCGGCACCCTTCTCCATACATGCCTACTGCACTGTACTTTATTCTGCTTTACTTTCCTTTATCAGATTTTCCCTCTTGCCCAGTTGGCATGGATCTCATTTTTTTTAACTGAACGGGTTTATCTTGTTGTGCAACTCTCTGCTGGAATGATTTGACGATGTACAGATGTCGTCGCCCCAGGGGTAGGACAGGATTGCCTGTAAACGTTACAGTTAAGGATACCAGTCTGTCTGATGCACTGGAGGGAAACACAGTTCTTACCTTTTTCAGTCACGCACTACAAGTCTCTCTTTTATTTTGTGTAACCACCAGACATCTGAGATCTTTGTTTGATATAGTGAAATACTTTGAAATTGAGGAGGATATTTTGTTTGTGACATAAATATGCATCTGAGAGCCAGGGCGATATGGAGGATGGACATGCGACTGATGGAGAGAGAGAGAGAGAGAGAGAGAGAGAGAGAGAGAGAGAGAGAGAGAGAGAGAGAGACTAGCGGAGTAGGAAGGACCCGCGAGGGTGATGGTATTCATGGGTGTGGATGGACCTAGACACAGGGAGAGTGCTGTAATGAAGACGTACACGTCTGAGAAGCACTCAAAACGACCGTAGGATAAACATAAGATAAACTTCAAGTGAACGCAGTTCTGCAAAATAAACAGCAAAGCTGGACTACTGGATGGGAATTTGCTCCTTCTGAAATCGACTGTCATGAGGACATTCCCTTTGTTCTGCTGCTAGCTAGGGAGCGGCTCTCAGAGACCCGGGTTCATCAGTGATATAGTTTTCGAAACTCTTCTTATCTTCTTTTTCCTTAAGTACAAACATTCATTACGATGAAACATAAATATCTTCGTTGCAGTCTCATCTTGATATATTGGCACTTACTTCGCAACAGCGCTAGGCCCATCTCACTGAAACCATTCCACAGTCAACCACCAACGCCCCAAGTAGGAACAAAAAACTGATCCGATCCTCACACTTTGGAAACCTCTCTTCTCACATATACCCCTTCCCCAGCAAACACAACTGTGTAACAATATTTTTACACACAGGATTGACCGGACAAGCTTTGACCCCTCCCCTTCCCACACACACACACACAACTCCAACCCCATCCCAGTTCTGCACGCCACGCCACCAGACATACACCCATCTGAAACTACGTACTTACATACCCATGCATGCACGTGTCACTCTTTCCCGTCCACGCTCTGGACACCACACCGTTTCAACATATCTCGAGCCGTCAAACCCAAGATGCAACATATGCACTGAAGGTACTAAATGCTTGCTTCTCAGCCGCCTTGTGCTCACTCCACAAAGACACAGTCACAACACGGTAGGTGAGAGCTGTGGGAGCCCCACGGAAAATATAAGGGTCTCCTAGGACAGGAAGATAAAGTAGGGTAAGGTTTTTCTTATAATTTACGACAATTCATCGTTAGTCTCGCTGCTTAACAGTAATTTGCACTTGAAGTTGCTTCGTTATCATGCGAGGGTCAAACTCTGCATAAATTGCTTACCATGCGAAGCGGTATTCTAATCACTTAGTGACACTCAGGTGTGTTGTCTCAGTAAGTTCCCCTTTTTCATAAATATCTTTATGGTGAAGAAAAACGAAAACACTGATTTTAAATTCATAATCCCGTTAACGGTGTTTAATAGTAAAACGCTGGTAAGATGTAAAAGAAATTTACACCACACTTTGCTGCTCTAAGATGAGATGAGATTGAACAATGAAAATGTTTTTATAGGTACAAAGGTAAGTTTTATATCGAAAAAGTGAAAAACAGGTATAGTTTTAGCTACGATACGAGCCAAATTGTACAGCGACATCACAAATAGCTCAGGAGGAGAGTTGAGAAACGCAGAAAAAAAATCTATAAATAAGCAAACAAACTTTTGTCCGTGACTGGAGCCTTCAACATAGAAAAAAAAAATTAATATAAAGACAAAGTAGCTGATAAAAGCTACATCATTTCGTAATTCAGTAATGCATGAATAAGTCAACCAAACTGGAAGCGATGATTTACTTCATTATATAATCGAGATCTTACAAAGGTTCGGGTTCATACTGAATACCTGTGGTGACTTAACAGTCTGAGGATGAAACCTAATCTATGTAGCGTGTGGAGGATGTTGTCTAGTGGGTAGCGAGGTCTGTAACCTGGAGTGTGATGTGGCTCTGGTGTCGGGGAGCAGGCCTAGTGGGTTGTAGGAAAAGGGGTCGAGTGTCATGTCTTGTGGCTGGTTCGCTACACACACCCAGTAAGGTAAGACGCTGGTGGTGTAGCGTGGCTGCTGGAGAGTGATCTAATGTGAGTTAGATTACCCTTGATCGAGGTGATTAACTGCACACAGCCCTGAATTAAATGGTCATGTGTTTGTGGTCTTCTGAGCAAGGGCCTGGTGCAGTTGCGTCGACGTCATTTTGATCTGTAATGATTAAGTGTGCCTCAGTCAGAAATAAATGCGGACGAAATTAGAGTCTCCGGCCACGGCGTAACGTTGATAAGTTTGCGCTTGAGTGCCCATAAACATAAGACATATTAATCAATGGTCAAGCCGGAAAATGTTAATGACTGTTGATGAGCTGCACTGTACGATATCAAAATTTGCAGACGATTTTAAGTTGGGGATTATGTCTACAACAGACACTGAACGTCTGCAGCTTCAGACTGACTTGCACAGACTAATGGAGAAGGCTCACCGGTAGCAAATTGAACTTTAACATATCGGTTGGTGAAAAAAAGGCAAAATACTCTATGAATTCTGATGAGCTACAAAAGATGAATGAAGAAGAAGACTTGGATGTAATGATCTAAAGCCTCTAGCCTTTACCTGTAACTCAGCTCTCTTGATTCTGGTACCATATTTTGCTGCCCTCTTTTGGACGTTCTCTATTAGATCTTTGGACTTCTTTAGGTGTTGTGACCAAACTTAAGAAGCATATTCTAGCTTCGGCCATATGTAGGATGTGTGTGTGTGAGAGAGAGAGAGAGAGAGAGAGAGAGAGAGAGAGAGAGAGAGAGAGAGAGAGAAACCGAAAAAATGCAGTTTACCTTGTTAATTATGACATTAGTTAACTTAGTAATAGTGTTTGGTATGACCGACCCGGAGGGATAAGGAAGTGTCTGTATTAGCGGTATTCTCTCCTTGTGTTGTCTGCACAGTGAGTAATACTTAGGTGGTGTTAATAACCTCTTTGCACTCATAGCGAATTCGGCTGACTTGCGCTGATGAAGGGTTTGGAGATCTTTGTTAATTAACGTTCCTTCGTCAGACCTGCTGCAAGAAGGAATGTTAAGCTCCTGCAGCCAGTGGAAGGCCACTGCCGCTCATACACTGTACAGGATTAGGGCCAGTTCTACGGTGTATAAAAACTTCCAAAGCGATGTAAAGTAGCTGTGTGTTAAGAGTCTTAGTGGTAATGCTCGAAGATTATTCACTTAAGCGTTTAAAGCTAGGGAGCATCTGTGTCCCTTGTTTAGAGTACGCGTCCAGATTATTACTGGCATTAAGAATGATGATGTAATGGACGGAGCTGCTGTAGGTTCCTAGTGGATGTCGCAACCAGATACTAGCAAGGTCATTCAGAGTGGTAACACTAACCATAGTTCTGGTTGTGGTGGTAATGAATACCTTGTAGATTTTGCTGACGAACCCCCTTAAATCTTGGTATCGTATTGATGTGTTTATCCTAGATGATGGGCATAAGTACGCTATGGTTAACATGAAGAACTATGTCGGTGTACGTGATATCAATGCACACGTTTTGAAAAACAATTGGTTTGGTTATTTCTTAACTCGCATGGTCGTAGCTATGGTCTTATGATTAGTGTACAGGGAATTACAGGGGTACATTCAACTGAAGAACTTCTATACCCAGTGGCACTGAGAAACATTTCCAATCATGAAAAGAGAAATCATGCATATAAGGACAAATTACGGATATGGGGTAAAACGCCAGAATAGCCAAAAGGCTTCTACTGTTAAGAAAACTCTTCTGTAGAGGAACACTGGTTATTACTGAGGAGAGCTTAGCGAAGACATCAGCAAAAAGTATTAGGATATATATATATATATATATATATAT
>JAYMFT010002128.1:0-17335 GCA_038088735.1 Panulirus argus | reverse complement strand
TGTTGCTGCTGGCGTGGTCGGGGCATCCTGCGACGCCTTTCAGGACACTGGGGGTTCCACGCGTGGTGTTTTCCCCCGCAGTTGGGGCACTTGGCAGTGGTCGCCTCGTTGGCTTTGTGGCGGGCGATGCACCCTTCCGTCGGGTGGGGCAGGCTGCAAACGCCGCACCTGACGGCGTGCCCGCACCGTGCCTGGAGGTGGTTGTAGCGCTGAAAAATCAGTGAGTTATTGGGAAGGTTATTTGAAGTACAACCCCTTCCACTTTGTGACTCTACAAATATCCTATGTAAAATCTTATAAATAATGTTCCTGCACCTTTGATTGCTAATCAAAAAATGAAAGTATAAACAATATATTTTTTTCAAATAACAAAAGATGAAGTAAGAAATGGAGCTGATAATTTGTCGACAATTCTGCAACCACCAGCAGAGCGGAACATCTATCGCTGCAGCTGCAAGGACTGCATAAAACACACGACAGAATAAAGACAGTTCTTCAATGTGACGTTATATAAAACACTTTAAATGATGCTGACTCTGTCAGCTGTCCATAAACTTCTCTGGGTTAAATTGGAGTGTTCAATCACCCACACACTGCCTACCCAAAAGCAAGAGGCAGTCATAACCCACAGTTAACCCCACCACACAATTGAACGAACGGGTCGCCTTATCATATTCATTATTGCAGCCGATTCCCCGTGCGGAGGATATCGTTAGGACCAGAGGTGTATATGTTAAACGTACCTTCCATAGAGGCAGTAACTTGTTCCTGTCCATTGGGAGGAGCAGTTGACACCGATCTCCAGCTACACGTGTAGTTTTCGTAATTTCGTCTTTCATTTTACGGCGGTGTTACTTCTGGACTTCTTGTTCCTTCAGGAGCTCTTCCTTCGCTGGTTTTGACGATGGTTCTTGGTCGTCGTCCTCCACAGCTCCCGAAGGACTTGTCCAGAGTCCTCTCTTACTGCCCTTCCGTAAACTAACACGAAGAACCGCCTCCCGATAAATAAATGAGTGTATGCTGTAACTATACCTCGGCCTGTGACACGGGCAATGTTTTGCTCGCGCTGCGTCGGTCGATATAGAGAAAATGGTTATGGACCATTTAACCCCAGACTATAGTCATGAAGCATTTTGATACCAAAACTACAACAATAATGGAGTATACGATTCCAGGACTATGGATGTATATCACTTGACACCAAAGTAGGATCATGAAACACGTATACTATAATACAGTTTATTTTACATGCATATTTCAATCCGGTTACAGTTTGTGAGATTTACCATTTCGATTTTTGCCGCAAGAGCAGCTGATTCATTATGTACTCCTACCCATCCTGTGGGCAGTGGCGCTGGACGATACAGAATGCACAAAAAGGTCCAAGGACTGGTTGGCCTTAGTGACTGAAACAGATTACAGGTTACATAATGAGAAAAGAGAAAAGCGTTCACATGATTAGACAACATAATGAATCATTAGGCTGTTTACATGGCAAGTGAAATTTACAACAGTTGCAACTCTTTCGGTTCCATAGGACGCAGTTGGTTCCAGGCAGACTTACATCTAAACTGATATATATATATATATATATATATATATATATATATATTCGACTTTCCTTAAACCTAAGGACATAAAATGTATGCCTATCCTGGAGTAAGGTTAAGTAGCTCAGTTAAGAGAAGAAAGGAATGAATCGTAAAAGGATTATTATCTTGTTCTATAACTAGATTATAACCTTAAGGTAAATCATGAAAGAAAAAGGTATTGCTAAAAGTATTACATTTTGAGCTAAAGTTTTTGTTGTTCAACATTGCGCATTGATAAGTGTAGTGATTCATTATTTCATCTGCGACTTTTCTTGTAATTTGATAGAAATAAGTTGTATATAAGAGCATCTATCTCTAGTGGGTACACACAAGAGTTAAAGGTCTATAATGATCTAAGAGCAAAATAATTCACAGGTAATTCACAAAAGAGAACACGACGACAATAGAAGGCTAAAAAATGCCAATATCCTGAAACAAGGACACCTTGCATAGTAATAGTCTATGAGGTCTTAAAGATATGCTTAACAGCTGAAGGTTTTAATAGATTTTTCGATCGGTGGATGTAGTTAGACACTGAAGGTCTTAACGGCCCTGACAGATGATAGTCCTAACGCCCAACCAATCAAAAATTCGCAAAGCGAATGCAGGATGGTCTCTTCAGAAGATAACAAAAGAAAGTTTGTACATTAAGTAAGAAAAGCGAAAACAAAGAAAAACACTTCTTGTCAAAAGATAGTAAAAGCATCCAGTCAATGTAACCCATGCATATGTATTTGTGAGATATCTTCTCAGTAATACAAGTCCAAAATCATTTTTCGTCATCGAATGAGTTATGTAAGATTTTAATCAAAGCGTGTCCGACTTTAATAATTTTAGGTTGTCCAATTTGGAAAATTATATAAAATTTTCATGATATCGGTAGTTCGTGGGAAGAAAACGTGATATATGTTACAGGTTATGATATTTACAGAAAGAGCTAATATGTTTCCTACATTTTGAATTAGAATATTAACGCCTGTCTTTTTCAGGGTTATGATAGGTTCTCAGTGAAGTTAGGTAAACAGAACCCCAAAACCGACGTGTCGAGTCGAAGGTAAAAAAATAAATAAGAATGCATTAGAGTTTTAGTAAAGTAAATTTGGGAGAATGAATAAAGAAAACTTTTGATGATTTGGTCACTTTTCTAACATAGCACAAGATAGTCTTTCTATGACCAGCAAAGTCACCCCCTATTTTAATATGAAACACGGTCTCATTCACTCTGCATATCAAAACAATCCAATAGTCAACTGCGGAACAAAATTTATCAAGACTATAATCTTATTAGTGCTAATCCACTCATTTAATCGTCACTTTTTGAATTCACGTTTAATGTACGTACATATGTTAATGTAAAGCACGATCTCCGTGTAAAGGGGCTAAGTGTTATATCATCAGCAGAGAGAGAGAAAGTGTAAGTCCTACGCCATCTGGAAGGGGTATTGAAATACCATCTGCTGAAGTAACGTATCGAAATGCTTTGTTAAGTTAGAGCTGGTTGTATGTGTGCCCTACCACTAGTTAGACCACGGAATACTCGGCAAGCTGCTGCGTCACATGAGTATTGTGTGGCTATCGGCAACTCAAGGGTGTGCCGTTTTGATAACTGCTTTTTTCCCCTACACGTCGAAGCTCTGGAACTCTCTACCTTCTCATGTCTTTCCCAATAACTATGACTTGGCTCATTTCAAGAGACAGGTTTTTCACTCTCAAAAATTTGTAAATACTTTCCATGTGTTTTTCCCCCTTTCTCAATTCTCTCTATATTCCAATTAAGGCCCGGCCTTGATGTGGACTTTTGTCCGTGACTGGAGCCTTCAACATAAAAAAAAAAGATATAGTTGTTCGTGAAAGAAATTTGAGCGGTTCGGTGTATCTAATATGGAGATCACTAGAAAATTCATTGATATACTCGCTGTTGTGTTGACGCTGAGTCCACCATAGGTATGATATGACACCATTAATGCTCTTCTCTGATACAAGATTGTGCTGGTTTTAAAGATCCAGATTGTTGTGCTTAATGAAACAGCAGCAGCAGGCCTGCCTGGACAGAACCTTTCCAAGTATCGTAGATGGCAGTGACGTGTTCGAAACTGGCGCTATGGGATTCGACTCTCTCGCGTCCAAGGGTGTGACACTGTTTTATCTCACCATTAAGGGCATTTCATAAAGGCTTATTAATCTTTATTCCATTGGTCTTATAATTATTGCTGCTACATTGCTGTCATCTATGGTTGATAAGAGTAATGTATTGAAAGAAATATTTACATTGAGAAAGTTACTGGTGTCATTGTTGTCTCGGATTTCTTAAGACTTCTTTGTACTTATCGAAACAAAGATATTGTTGAATTTTGACGCCACTTTGCAATCTTGACTCAAGTGAGAAGTAATCTTCTGTTAGTGTCACTGACTCTTTCGGATGATTTTAGGCACCTTTGATCTGTGAGATGATACGTCAAGCGTCCCTCATATTACTTAGTTGAATCTGGAGTTACAGTATGTTTCGTTAGACTGCCCTGTAGAACACAGAATGGAAAGATAACTTTCGTGTTTAGATTTTGAATAGGCTCCCCAAATAATGTTTCTTCTACGTCCATGTTCTTTGTTTATTTAACTTAGTTCTGCTCAGGTCCATGGGATACTGAGTCATATAGCGAAGGATGGTTTCAGTACTTTTCATGACATTAGTTCATTATATTTACAGTCAAATCATCTTCCTTAATGCTAAATATATATTTGCTTATTACAGTCTCACAACAAAGTCTAAATTCTAGATGATCTGCCAGGAAATACGAAACGTTCCAAAGATCTAAATTAAGAGGGACAGCATAGTGTTCTCTTGTTCCTCCATTTACTATGTGTTATTTGACCGCCCGTTCTAAAACTTGTGCATGTATGACCGATGCAGTACATACGACAGTGATCATGTTAGGTATATTAATTTACCACGATAACAAGATTCTATCATATGATTACGAAATATTTGGCAAATATTGTGGATTATAAAGAGTATATCAAATTAAGCAGACACGAAGCTGAACCTATGATAAGAACAAATTATTCACCATTTGGATTATGGCGTATTTGATTCCATGTTTACAGTATAGAGCAATTAACAAAAAAAAAAAAAGAATAAGGAATCACACAAAACAGCAAAAATTATGAAAAAAAATTGCAAAATAGACTTTATCAAGGTGTTGGACGTACGGTGTACTAATTAAAGCCAAAGCTTTGGCTTATAATTAGACTCCCACCGGCGGGCTGATGTCCGGTTTGTGTCTTCTATACATTTTTGTGCCATATTTACTTTTGTAAATATGTATCATTGTATTGAAGGAACAATAAATATTTCAAATAAAAATTATAATTAGACCATGAGTGTGGCACTGTGATCAGAATCTGTTTACCATACAGAATGATAGGTAGAATTTCATCAGTATCCTCGTTAGTGATGACTATGACAATGAGTTTGTTATCTGTGGCAGAGGACGATGACTATTACTTCATTATCTTTGGCGAATTTGACACTAGACCTGGACAGTTGACACTAGACCTGAGCTGTTGATAATAGCACACAGAATACATAGAACACAATACTAAACTTAATCTGTGGAACATAGAACACAAATCATCAGTGTTGCAACGGAACAGTGAATTTGTTGTATGTAGACTGTGATGCTCAAGATGGTCTTCACAGACGACCCCAGCACCAAAGAGCTCAGGAATAATGCTAATAACCTCAACATAAAACCGCTGGATGTACTTACTGGGGCAAACATCATCTGCTAACTTGAAATTATAAACCAAAGACTCACAGCTATAAACTAAAGACGCAGAGTTTTAAACTAAAGACTCACAGCTTTAAACTGAAGAATCACTGCTTTAAACCAGACACAGTCTTAAGCCAAAGACTCAAAGCTACAAAAGCAAAGACTCTCAGCTCTAATACAAAAATTCACATTTATAAACCAAAGACTTGCAGCTTTATCCAAAGACTTAAAGATATAAAGGAAATACTTAAAGCTGTAAACCAGAGACTCGCAGCTATAAACAAGACTCAAAGCAATAAAAACCATAGACTTTCAGCTTTAAAACAAAAATTCACATTTATAAACCAAAGACTCGCAGCTTTATCCAAAGATTCACAGTTATAAAGGAAAGACTTAAAGCAGTAAACCAGAGACTCGAAGCTATAAACCAAAGACTCACAGTCTTAAACCAAAGACTCAAAGCTATAAAAACCAAAGGGTCTCTGCTTTAAAACAAATATTCACATTTATAAACCAAAGACTCGCAGCTTTATCCAAAGACTACATATATAAACGAAAGACTCGAAGCTGTAAACCAGAGACTCACAGCTATAAACGAAAGACTCAAAGATATAAAAACCAAAAACGTTAACCAAAGATATACGACCAGTAGATCAGGTTGAAGAGGGTGACGAGGACGATGAGGCTCAGGCGAGACGCGCTGATGAGTCTTCTAGTTGTCTTGTTGATGTTCAAGTAGCTCCTGGCGCTGGCGGTCGGGCTTTCTGGGGAGAGCGGCAGCACCTTCGTCGGTGCGGGGAACGAAGAGGCGGCCACACCGGAGATGGCGTCCCCCAGGGAGTTGTCGATGATGGCGTGGAAGATGATGATGATGAAGCTCATCACGATGCAGAAGAGGAGCCACACGTCCACCATCTTGAAGTAAGAGGTCTTGGGCAGCGACGCAGAGACCTGGTGGCGAGGGAGAGGCGTTGGTGAGGGTGGTGGCGGTGAGCAACACGGAACGTGAGAGGAAGGTAGGCTGAGAGAGAGAGAGAAAGAAGTGGACCCTGCGTAGAGAATGCATAATGAAAGACCAAATGATGAGAAAAGGATTATGGAAAGACAACAGAAAGAATGGAGGAAGAGAGAGAGGAAAGGGAGGAGCCATCAGTATTATAGTCAGTGACACAGATTTCAGCCATGACGAGAGACGGAGTTAGGGGTCAGTTCTTGTTACGAAAAGAGAGCATGGGTTGTATGCATTCAATCATCCGGTGACACAACGATACTTGAAAAGCGCTCGAATAATACTGATTCTTTTTCCTGCTGGGGTTATTGGGGGTAATTCTTAACATTTCTTCCTAATCAATCCGTCCTTCCCGAATACACGACTCCAACGTACACCATATAAGAGGAAGAGGGAAAATGATGTAGACAGAAAGGTGATGTTTTATACTATTTATAAATTATATTAATTCTATGCTAATAATATTAATAATGGCTGTAATTTTGTAAAATATATATTCATAAGTTTCTAAAAAAGTTACAGTACATTTACTTTATGTATTTTATTACAATAACTTAATGCAAGAGACGTAATGATTAAATTAAAATTTGTAATAAATTTAGTTTAATTGTAGTTTAGAAAATACCTGAATTTCTTTCCATTAACTCCGGGCAGGTGTTCTCAGACTTACTCACTGGTGCCGTAATTTACTTTAATTAGTTGAGAAACACACTCGCGACGGAAATAGATTTAGCTTCAGCTACAAATGAGGATCTCGGAAATAATGATGAACATGAGACAAAACTCTGATGCATTTGATAACGAACAAGTTAGTTTTTGGATCACTTTTACGTAACGAACGCAACACTGATCAACACGAAAGTCGAGAAAAGTTACCTGATTTTAGACTTGTAAATTTCAATAATCTTCATATTGATCCTGACGAGCAAATCTGAGATGACGCAGTTAATGAAATCAACAACGCACATTAGCTTAAGAACGGACTTGATAAATGCGTCTCTTCATATCCACGACTGACATGATTTAAGCCTCCTTAGTCACATTAATAGTTTTGTAGGTCCTTCTCTCTTTGAAACGTTGGTATGTCTTCCTACTATTACCACAAGAGTCTATCTATCAGTGCCTGATTTCTGTATTTACGCTAAATATTATCATTGGTTTTTGGGCTGTGTTGTTGAAAGCATTAATGCAATAGATAATACCTAATTGTACATCTGAGATTATATAAGACAGTGGGAATCGATACGTCTATACATATATGTATAGATAGTGAATACTGAGATATAAAGGTTTACATAAAAAGACGAAAATTATCAGGCTTATATATGAAGCTGGTAGCTATCTGCACGTCAGAGAAGAGAGTGATTATCTCTGTATCAAAGAGGATTACATGTGAGATAGTGTTCTTCTGTGCCTTATAGGCTATAAGTAAGATGCTAGCTATATAGAACAGTATATATATAGCTATATAGTACAAAATATAAGATATATATATATATATATATATATATATATATATATATATATATATATATATATATGGTAATTGCTGACTATACATCACTTCATAAGGTAATGGTTATATGTATGAGTTCGTTCTAAAGGTGTGGCCAGCAGGTACGTGAGGTAATAGCTAGCCATACTCGAGAGGTTGCATGTATACGAGAGGTCGCATGTATACGAGAGGTCGTTTATAAGCTCATCACTAACTGCTTGAGTGAAATTTTCCCCTCTGTTCTTTGCTGTGATTCTAACTACAATGAACAATTTCACCAAATTCACCCAACCAAAAATAGAAATGAAATAATCATATCACATTCTGATTGGTTATCTAATGTGGCCATATTGGCCAGTGTTGACTTGTCTAGGTCAAAATTAAGTAACATTTCTCGTGCATACATTAGTACAGTGTTCCTCTCACACCTGAAGAGGCATCGCCCCCCCCACACACACAGACACACATGACTTCCACCACATCATATTGGTCTTTTTCACCTGTGTAAACAGTGTAGCCATCACGAGCAGCGATGTCAGAGTTGTCATGACCCGAACCTCGAAGATGTGCGGACGGAAGAAGAGGCTCACGTAGCTGATCACAAGCAGAATCAGGGAGGGTGTATAGATGTTCAGGATGGCATAACCCGCCCGCCGCAGGAGCGGGATTCGAATCCTCATCTCGCTGAACTCTTGACTGTTGTCGTACAACAGCCGGGGCTGTTTAAGCTGCAGAAATGGCGGGAAAGGGTTTTAAGTCTTGACTTTAAGAAGACACTGAATAAACCTACTGCAACATGCCTTAAGTACCTGCTATGATCTCAACCACCTACACGAACCTGGTACTCCAGCAGAAGTTCACTGCCGTAGTAGGCAGCGGAGGTGGTCACATCGTCGAACATGAGGTAGCTCTTGGAGGCTGAGAGCATCCGAAGGTACATGTCACAGTGCTGCTCGTCGAACGGATACAGCACCAGGTTGAAGTCGCAGACGAAGGTGGTGCTGTACTTCCTCGTGATGGTGAGGGGGTTCTCCTCCCCAGGGAATAGCTCCACTGTGAGAAGAACCAAGAAAGGTGCGACTTGTGATCAGCCGGTAACATCATTTCGGAGTGGAGACGCGCTCTGTGTTTTGTAATCAACCAAGAAAGATCTCTAAAAGTAAAGTTTCACACTGTGTAGTGAATTGTGAAACGTATGTGAATAAAAAGAACATTTAACCAGCTATGAACCAGGAGAGTCTTATGTACGAGAGGCCATGAGAGGTGAGGGACGGGCTGATATCAATCTACTGGGAATTCTTATTTCGAGTGACATGTGCTGGTAAAACGAGTCACGAGAAGGCCATCTCATACGCCTCCTCATCCAGGCTCAGGTCCGGGAGAAGGTGCAGGTCCATCACAGGGGACATCTGCAACGCATTTGGACTTTTGATATGTCGGTCCGTCACTCTGTTATGTGTCACACATAACCCATAAGACAGGACATCCATTACCTATATCCCTGTACGGAGATCGTACCTGAGGAACCTTTAATAACACGCACAGTATACGGAGTCCTTCCTACCTTCGCCTGGCGCGCTTTTATCCCTTCCTGAAGGTGCCTCCAGCCGCTGGAGGTACAGCGAAGTCTCTACATCCACCGCCGTGTGCTGGTGTCCCTCCGTGTTGATGAACCCGACGGTGGGCGACCACAGCTCCATCATGCTATTGAAGGGCACCTTGTTGAGACTGTCGTTAGTCTTCAGGTTGCGGAACGTGAGGCGGTTGTCGAACCAGGTCATCTGCATCTGGTATGACAGCTGCATCATCATTTCTGTCGTGTGGACGGTAATGGACTCGATGCTCATCTGCAGCATTACTGGTAAACTCAAGGCGTCTCTTTTATTACCCAGTCTCGGCGGCAGATCATTCTTGTAGTCTTCGGGTTTACCGATAAGTTGGCAGTCAGCCTCGTCGCTACGGTCAAGACAGTCGTACTTGAGGTCACAGCGATTCTCGAGGGGGATACATGTGGCATCATCACAAGTGTAGCTGTTTGATGGGCACGGGGTCAGGACCAGGGTTCGCGTACCTTCTAACTGGTTACAAACTGTTGTCTCAAGGTGCCAGACGCGACGTCCCATGGGCATATCATAGGGAGCATTGACATCTAGTCTAGCCAGAGTCTCGTTCGTCCTCACACTGACCCACAGCCATTCCTCGCCCTCCTTGCGGATGTGGTACTCACCGTATCCCTTGAAGATAAGACCTCCCAGCTCTTCCTGGTAGGCGATAAAGTAGACGTTACGGAGCTCTGCTTCACAGGTCCCGAGGAGGGAGAAGATCTGCAGCTCGGGAAACTCGCACACAGCACACTTAAAATTAGTGAGGCAGTTTACATCTGCCACGCCTCTGGGTTCAATCTGGACGCAGTCCTCGTAGAATATGCCATTGGGTTCGCCGTCCTTCCAGGCAGGCGTTGGGGCGATGGCGTTGTCGTAGTGAGTGACCCAGCTGCCCTGCTCCTGGGCGTCACTTATGGCAGCCCAGAATCTTTTTCTGCATAAGATATTCTCGTTGGGCCAAGCCAGGGCAGAGAGGCGATATATGTTATGCACATCATCCATGGTAATCGGCAAAGGCAGGTGAGTACCTAGGGCCTCACAGATGTAGAATCCAAAGGTGTACGGCGTCTTCGGGAACCAAAAGTATGTGGAGTCTGAAGTCTTCTGGCAGAAGTACTGGAGGGGAACGTGGTACTCCGTGAGGTTGGAGAGCTTCCACCCGCCCTCCCAGGAGATATAGTTACCCTGGGGGTCGATCTCACAGGCAGCCATCTCGGCTATCGTCTCCTCGCTCAGCACATAGTCCCAGACATTGACCTGCGGACGAGTACATCAGTGAATTCCATGACAGGTTCAGTAAAGACGATTATATGTTTAAGAATGCATTATGCTCTACTCATCAAGTTCCCATAAACCTATAACTGTTGTGATCCCAACTCGTATTTTCTTTGTCTATCTAACCTTACTTATCCGTGTCGCCTCATTGTTATCGTCGTTACCTAACCTCCGTTGCATACTCACTCAATTGACTGTAGAAGTTATTATATTATACTGTAATCACGACCTTCCTTTGAAATGTGATATAGTAATAATCATTATCTAATGGCCTTTTCATATTCATATTAAAGCATTTAAAATCGTGAATAGTTTATTTTTTCCAATGTTGCATGATGATACTTGTCGCGAAATGACTGTATATAAGTAAATTATTTCTTTTTACGGCAGCGTCGAGGAAGAAGCTGACGTAATGATTCGAATTTATCGCATTTCCAACAACCAAGTCTCTCTGAATCATTTTTTTTATTGTAGATATGGACAGCTGTTAAGGCCTCTTGATTCCAACAACTTACTAAAGAAAATTGTTGTGCCCAATTTATGGTTCACTCATCGACGTAAATAAAAAGATTCTTTTCAGGTGAGGAAGTTGTGAAAAGAAAAACGATTTAAAAAAAAAAAAAGCGGAGAAAAGCCATCGATGCTGGCTGAATATGACAGCTTATAAAGGAACAGTTTTTGCTTTCCTCCCTCTGACCCGATGAGGGAAGAACTTATTAGGTTGGGTTAGACTGACAGTTATATAAATTTTTGAGCAAACTTCATATTTGACGTGCTATGAGGTGTTCTGAAAATCATGTTTCCAGTATAATGGATTAAAAATCATACTGGATTATCTGTACCTGTCCCAAAATACGTCAAATCTGAAGTGTTAAAACTTTAAAATTTTCTGGCAAATAAGAATTCTCTATACATGTTCCAGAATTGTCAAGTCTTGAATATTAAATCTTTAAAATGTTCCGGCACATAAGAATCCGTAGGAAAGGTCAAGCATTACATCATACCATAGAAATTTCCTGTACTATGTTTCTAGATATGGCACATTAATCTCTTAGACACACAATAAAATTCGTCTTACTACACCAGACAGTATGCACGCTTGAATATAGAGTTAAAAAATTCATAGGTAGCTATAACTCACTATAGAATCCCACTAACCCTGAGATACCAGATTTTTTCCCTGGCAAGACACTGGAGGAATCAAACCGGCATAACCTTCAAGAGAAACAAGCTTCTCCTGGTACACTTTCAGAGTAGGAAAATATCGCAGACAATATCAAACGACTCAATTTTTAATTAAATAAAATGTTTTTAGTAGATTCCTGATAGCCTCCACAAAGCCTATAAATCTTATTACAGCCCAGAGTATATTTTTTTTTGTTTGAGATCTATTTGAAATAAACTTCTGCTGACCTGGAATTTCTGTTAGAACATTTGCAAAACCCATTTCTTTTTTTTTTTAGCCACAACAATTGATTTTTTTTTTCCGTTTAAACTGAAGAAATATTGCTCGAGTACGTACACAGATTTATTCTTGGAATACTCACAGAGACCTCCATCCCTTTCGATACTAGGCCACCTTTACGCGGTGTGTGAAGGATATCATGAACTATGCATTGGTAACATATAGTTATCACTTCTGATGGAAACGCGAATTAGGGAGAGAACTGTAAACCATACAGAGGACCACCACTTAATAAAGAATTCTTAGCATGGTTTTCGACGAAACCGCTTATGGCTGACAAATCTGCGTGATTTCTTTAAAGACATAATCAACATGTATGATGAAAGTAAGGCATTTGATATCATCTATGTACATTTTCAAAACAAAAGATTCGATAAGGTCCCCCAAGAGATCAGTTTGACAGCTGGATTCCCCCCCCCAAAAAAAAAAAAAAATCCAAGAAATTTTGAAAATGGTAAGTTATCCCTTTTCTCGCTACTTTTTTACGAAGGCAAAGCGATAAACTGTACATATCTGGTGGTAATGTTTCTTCAAAAACATCCGATAGCATGGGTTAGGGGATAGTTAAGAGAAAATAAAATTAGAAATATCGGTGATGCTTGCAAGATAGCGGAAACTTTCCCAGATGTAACATATTTATTTTTTGCTCCTTACACTCACAAAGATGAGAGCATTGTGAAAGGGTATGAACGACTGAAATAGTTGGATTATAAAGGAAATAAAGCAATTAGGCGTTGCTAACATACTATTCTTCACATGAAATTTTGAAATATATGAGTCTATAATTATCTAAATGATTAGAATATCTTTTTCAAATACTCCTATGTTTACGTTTGTCTATGTTATCCGTATTTCTGCCCTTAACAAACTTTTGTATTGGAAAGAATAATTTTTGTAATGTTATCTTTCTGAATGCTATATATATCATGCAACAATTTTACCAATACTAAATACTAATTAAAAACCCAATACATACGAGCCCTCTGTCAAGTATGAATTACATGATAACAATGGAAAGAATAAATGTTTTGGAAAATGGACAATAATATTGATGGTAACAGACGAATAATTCAATTAAAATAAAGACACATACACGATTCTATATATATATATATATATATATATATATATATTAAGTTTCTCAGTATCGTAAAGGAAGTCAAAATACGGTATATTATTTTTGTGTAAAGAGATTTCATTGTTTTTCTGCTAAAAGGTGCTGAATTATCAGTGGGTTCCGGTGTTTTACAAATTTTACAACATCAGTCAATAATTCTTACAGAATCGATCTCTTTTTCTCTTGGATAGCACTTATAAAGCCAAGTGGTCTTGAGCACTTACCGATTTATTCCACTAATCTTTCTGTAAACATTTTCTAAACCCCAGATTTTTGTCTGAGTAGCTAAGACCGAGATATTTGCTTGTGTTTAAAAATCCTAGTTATGGTTTTATTTTTTAAAGAAGTAAACTTCATCTTGGGCTCTGTTGAAAACAGAGTTTTGCAACAACTTCACAAAAAATTTGGTTAATCTAAAAAAAAAAAGCGTTTTGACAGAACTTCGACATGATGAACGTTTCTATAAAGACCTGCAGAACCTGGTGTCTGCAAAAGTCCAACAAGATCCAAGTTATCGCAGATCCCTTAAAATCCATTTCAGAACAGAATTTTTTTAACTTCTGCAAAACTCAGCGTTTATTCACTTCTAAAGAAAAAAAGAAAAAAAAAAAACCAAAAAATTCAAAAGCTTTTATAGAATTTGATGACTCAGGGTACTGATTTAAATGTAGAATTACATACGCACGATTCGACAAGAACCATCGCCAACCTCATGCTTTATAATTGTTTTATACATTTATATGCTATATGTATGCACTGTTGTCCATATGTATGAATGTATTTGATGCACAATAAACCTTTAATAATAATGATGATAATAATATAGGAAGCCTTGGACATTTAGTCTGGGATCGAATGACCCTAGAGTGACATAGGCTGAGCACAAAGGTATCCCTCACCTGCGACAGGTTGCCGCTGAAGCTCCTCTGGACCTCTATGTGCTGGCCGAGCAGGGCGTAGTCGCCGTAGACCTGGCGGCCCACGTCGTAGGTCAGCTCGTACACGAGCTCCCCGTCGACGAAGGTGTTGTACAGGTGCTTCAGGTGGTCGTAGGTGAAGCATATGTGGTACCACCTGGAGGACAGGTGCGATGCCGAGGAAGAGAGGGAAGAGGATAAATAGAAAGAAGATATGGGATAGATGTGAGGATGTAAAGATCTTTCTTTACAGGAGAGAGAGACAGAGAGAAAAGGCGGGAGAATTCAGTCGGAGGCAGTTAGTTATCCAGTCAAAATTAAAGCGCTCCGTCACAAAGTTACAATAAACAAGAGACTTACAGGTAATGGTCAGTACTCACCTGTAGGCCCTCAGCGTAGTCTTGAGCAGCTGGAACTGCCAACGGTGGGCGATCACAGGCCTCACACGATCCAACCACAGCTCTGTCAGACAGAGTCGATTATAATATAATCAGTCTATGAATCCTGTAGCTCGCTTTTATATATTCATCGATTTTTATACATCTTGTCTTCTTCCTCTGTAGTTAAGTCTAATAAACTTGCCCTTCGTAAGTCCCTACTCTGGCTGCCTGGTGCCTGTGCTTTTAATCTAGGCTTGGCCCTTTTAGCCCAGGCCCTGCGCTTTAAAAACCTAGGCTTGGTCCTTTTAGTCCCCAGGCTTGGCTCAGTTTTTAGCGGCCCGCTGTGTATATTACATCCTATTCCTGCTCTTCCGTATCTCTAACACTTCATCCTTTGGCCCGTATATGTCATTCGTTCTTGCCATGTATCTAATTCACTCCATTCCATCGGGGCCTTCGCCTTCTCTATCTGCTCCGAGCCTCTTTTATACTAACGCTCTGGCCTCCATATCATCCATAACCCAATATGCTCATTCACTGGCCCCCTCGAGCACTCAAAGTCTCTCACCCCATCGCTTATGAAACATCTCTCTCTCTGGCATCAGTCGAGACCGGACGTGTCTCTTATGTCTCCTAAGTGAAGCAACCACCCACCAGCCATCATCACCCACACTTTGCCACAGTCACTACACGCAAGCCAAAGGGTCTTTACCAAGACATCTTGATGTTCATACAGCTGATGTCGTTTCAGCTATTATATATATATATATATATATATATATAAAGTGTGTTGGAAGAGTGGTCGTGTCAGTCCGGAACTCCTGTGTTGTTTGACTGTCTGTCCCAGATGTGTAAGAAAGTAAAAAGAAGGAGGCCTCGGCTCCACCGAGATCATCCCGGGTATGACCTAACCAAACCTTGTGGTATACACTGAAATCCCCTGGATAGAGGACAGCAGCGGGTGGATATGAAGAGAGCTTTGCTTCGTGATAGGAGGTCAGATAGTTGAAGAGCTGTACAATGTTTGAGGGATGAGATGGGGAATAGACCAGATATGCATTTAGGTTGCTGGATTGAAAGACTGTCCACTAGTGGGTGATCATCAAGCAAGAAACTATCTAACGCAAGTTAAACATACATAATGACAACAAAAAAACAAGTTGGTCTTCCGTTTTCTATTGTCCCTTGCCCCATAGTCTGGTAACTCCCGGTCACATTCCCGTCCTGTACTGACCACCGATGAGCTGATAGGGCAGGTCGTCGACGCGGTCCCAGAGCCTGAAGAAGGTACTGCGGCCGTGCAGGAAGAAGATCTGGAAGCGGGCGCAGAAGGTGAGGGAGTCCACCTTCCAGTTGTGGTCTAGCCTGCCCTGGTACTCCGCCATGGTCGACTGAGTGGCCACCCCGTCCCTTTGGAACTCCAGCACCTGGATGCTCTCCGCGCCTGGAAGGACAGATGGAACAGGGAAGAAGGGTCATATGGAATGAGAGACACAGTTGACGCAGTGGAGAATGGAAAAGGGAATGGTTCGTCAGGGATGGGAATGAGGAGAGATCAACGCTTGATGAGATGTCTGAGAGACGCAACCTAGAGACAGCAACAGAAAAGAACAGAGACAGAAAAAAAATATAGACATTACCGAGTCCTTTCTAAGACTTTGCGACGTAGACCAAGAGCTTCTTGTCAAACGTGTTCTTGGACAACGTACAGCTCTGTCCTCACGTGTCGACTGATGTGTGGACAAAAGACATAACTAAGAGTCGTTCTGATGCTCTCAGGTCTCTATGGTCGTGGGTCCTCGTTCCATTCCTTCTCACTTTTCAGATCTATAATAGTATTTCCTGATAGGATTATCTCGCGCACAGGCTTGTTGCAGGTGTTCGCGATGGTTTGAGGTGCTGCTTTGCCGACTGTCTTACGGAAGTATAACTGGGGATGGAAGTCTGACACACAGAACACACACACATGTCTCTACGATCTCCAGCTTTCTATCGTACACTATCATAGCAAATAATCCGGGATGTGGGAGAGATCTCTCTCTAAGGCTAACTCCTATCGTCTGTCACTTCCTGTGAAAGAAGAGAAGTCTAGACGGAAGAGAAAGCATTTACTAAGCCAGCGTTATCAAGAGGAGGAAGAGAGAGAGAGTTTATTGAAGAGAAGTACAACAGATCATCTCAGATTATCACAAAAGTATACGTAATTATTTGTACAAAAAAAAAAATATATACCCCATTATCATATCAATCATCCTCTCGTGCACATATGTGGTCGTGGAAAGTATTTTTTTTTTCCTTTCGACAAATAAAATTGATATCACTCCTCTGATAAGCAGAGAGAGAAATGACATCAGTGTTCGCCTGGTCAGAGAATAACAAAAACTGTACAGTGAACCTTGATGTCACTGTATATATATATATATATATATATATATATATATATATATCACTGTACCAAAAATGCTATAGTGTTATTTTTTCTTTTTATGTTGAAGGCTCCAGTAACTGACAAAAGTCCAAATCAAGGCCGAGCCCTAAATGAAAAATAGAGAGAATTAAGAAACGAAAAAAGACAGGGAAAGTATTTACGAATTCTTGAAAAAGTGAAAAACCTGTCTTTTGTAATGTGCCAGGTCATAATTATTGGGAAAGACATGAGAAGGTAGAGAGTTCCAAAGCTTCGACGTGTAGGGAAAGAAGCAGTTATCAAA
>JAYMFT010002117.1:0-17336 GCA_038088735.1 Panulirus argus | reverse complement strand
TATTGTGTTTTATGTTTGCCTCTCTATTATCTTTGTCAGTATGTGTGTTTTGTGCGTCTCTGTCTTTCCAAGTGCGTTTGATTTTGTGTTGATTGATGGTAGCCCCAGTCACCCTATCTTATTTACCATATATTGGCTATTTTGGCCCATTTTGTGCCACTGGTCATTCGTTCAATTTATATCAGTCAAAATTCACAAGCCCTTTAGTTGATGAACTATTCATCGACCTTTCATCCCATCGATTAGCCATTCAGATCCCTTTGACTGTTGATTGCCTCTTCATCAACCGCTCTATTCTCTAGGGCCTCTGGCCAAGGGAAGGGTAATAATACACACAAGTAATGAACACATATAATATATTTGATATTAATTGTAACATATCACTATCATCGGCACATTATTTATCTGGGTAAAAACACCAATGTATAATACGACTCCTTTATACTGGTTTGTTAGCCGGATCAACGACTTTCACCCTTCAGTCACATAGTAATATGATACAGAATCGAAGTGCCATTTGCTTTAAGATTAGTACGTTGTCTTCATCTCATTGGCTGCTTATCTTATTTGTGGGAGCCAATGAAATGCTTACGCTAACCGGCAAGCTCTCCGTACTTTCGTCCACTCCTTCTTTCCCTGATCATATTGATGCTGGAGAGCTTCCCTTACACAAAGATAAGAAAAATCTGCTCATATTTTCTCGTGTTGTAAGGCCAAAAGTCGCAGAACGCGTCACAAATATGGCTTGTTATGGTGAGAGGCTTAGGCACATCTTAGACCAGAAGGGGAGGGGGAGGAGAAGGATGGGGAATGGGGGTGGATAGGAAGGAGAAAGGAGGATGGGGGAGACTCTTAAGGGGGATGGGTAAGGGGGGAGGGGGTTCACTTAAGGGTGCTCCAGGGGTAAGACTTTTGAAAATGGGTCCTTTAAAAAATCGATATATCTGTTTTAGATTATTTACATGATTCTTGATCGGAGATGCTTTCCTTATCATCTGCTGCACACATTGTTTATACACATTTTTTATGACATAAACATACTCAAACACACACACAGATTATGTACTGTATGCCGCCAGTGTACACCGCGAGATGGTACCATTTGTTACGACCACGCTGGACCGCAATGGCGAGAAAATGACCTCACCCAGTGAATTTACATGAGTTTACTTTTTATTTCCTAGTGAAGCAAGGAATCTTCCTGATACTCCCTCAGAAATGACCTCGTCAACCGCACCCTCTTCATCCACATGACTCCTGCCACTCACCGTCTTCTGTGGTGAGTGGCGGGTGAAACAAAGGCAGTGGACGAACTCAGTAACTTGAGACTATTCTCGGTATCATAATACCTGACCTGACTTGCTCTAATGCATCAGCCCAATCAAGGAGAAAATCACATATGCCCGTTATATTCCTGCGAGTTCTGATGAGCTACTGGTGAGCACTCATGAGTTACCACATGGCTTTCTACCTACTGTATTATCCGGTGAGTCTCTAACGAAGCCTATAGATGAGCTTCTGAGGTTTGGTGAGCTTGCTGCTACACTGAACGAGCTGTAACTAGGCCTGGTGAATCGCTATGGAGTTTGGTCAACTACCGCATCAAATGGCCAGTCACTTCATGGTTTACTGACTCTTTCGTGTGGCTACGAAAAGACTGCCTAACTTGGTGACTTACTGGAAAAGCAAAGAAAATCTTTCAATAAGTATAAGGTTTGACTAGAAAGACTGACTAAATACATCTTAATCTTATAACTCCTCCAGTCCAAGCCTACAAAATCTGTTGCTATGGATTGGGTGGTGGTGAAAACGCAAAACTCAGCAGGTGAACCGGGGCCAGGCCATTCACTCACCATCAGGCCATTCATTTAACTTAAAGCCATCTAGTGCACTGTCTTCTTTATTTAACTTAAAGCCATCTAGTGCACTGTCTTCTTTGCTCTAAGGGCATGTTGGTAACTCCATTCACAAATACCATGCCGCGAGATCCAGTGACTTCTCAGACACAGACAAAGGAGAGACAGATGATAAGAGGCAACCTGAGTATTACAATTTCTCGCCATGCTGGGTAAATAAGTCACAGGTCAAGGTGACACGCGTCATGATTTACGTCGTACGTCCGGCAGTGCTGCTAGCCTAGTCACAGACCACTGATGGACTTTGTACAGTGGCCTCCGATAGCCACAAACTTTTGCTGTTGTATGGAAGCTTTTTGTTTCACATCAGATCATGATCTTGACGATCGTTGATATTCAAAGAAGAAGGATAGATTACACTTCTTGATAAATGGGTATTATACATCATATGAAGTGGTGAGAGTGGGTAAGAAAAAACTAGTGCCACAATGTCATGGAATAATCTTGGCAAATATCACAGACTGATGTTAAGGAATTTCCAAAATATGAAAAAGAAATGAAAGAATGACATCGCTGGAGTCTAGAAGTGCTTGAGCCTCAGGTGAACAACCCATAGTGCCTTTATCTCACGAGGGGCTTTTGTACGCTAACGGGCAGTTCTGGAGGCGATGGTACAAGCGATGCCTTACATTACCTTTCAACCTTCCTCCTCAGATACACAAGTATATATGTATATATTTATATATATGTATAAAGATATATTTCACTGTAGCTTTAACCTTAATCTCACTGGGTTTGATACTGTTTCTGGGGAGCGTCGTGAGAAAGGATAGAGGCCATTTCAAGTTTCGACCGCGAGGGTCAGAATATCCATTCTTTTCTCTTAAGAATAAAAACAAAAACAGGATTTTTATTCACGTTGAAAGCGATTAATTGTTGATAATGATGCAATATTAGCGAAGGAAATGTCAACAAATATCACACAGAACACCGATGTATAGGCCGTTTACCATAAAGGGACACAGAGAAGAAACTTGGAACATCTGTCTTTGGGAGCCAAACACTCCTGAAGAACCGCCTCATTAGGATGGATACCGATGTAGGATATCTGGAATCCCTTTGAGGGAGCGAGTTCCAGATGCAGGATTGTCGCCGTCTGGTGCACGAAGAACTAGACTTTGGAAATGTTCGTTTGGAGTCTGTGGGTCTTGGTGGTTGATGTAGCGGAAAACCGTTGCAAGACAACTATGGAAGGCTTGGTAATATGTACAGGTCAGGAAACCTAAGTCATCAGAAATAACCCAAAACAAAAGCTGGGAAAGCATCCTTTTTGAGCCATTACCTCGACTTTCTCCCTTGCCAATTTCCCAGTGGCTAACCTTATGAAAGTAGATATGATAAAGCACTTAGAGATTTAAAAACCTTGTGAACAATTTTGGGAATATAAGAGTGTAGCGTATAGAAAAAAAGGGAAAAATTATTATCAGCTTGTAAATATATTTCTTTCTGCTAACTCGTTGCTTGTCACCTCTTCTCAGTCACTTTGTGATAGTCATGTACTTCCCAGTTGACTGATTACTTTGAAGAAATGATAAATGGCTGCACTGCTTCTCAACTTCTGCGTCTTTTAAGGGCATATTACATACAGAGTACACCGTAGTACCATCGATCCATCACAAAGACCAATGCAAAACACCGTCTAGATTCGTTTACAAATTGAGCTCCTGCTGTATAAGGGGAACCTGAAATACTGCAAGACATCAACAACACACGGTCCTTGCTGCTGGCCAACTAGGAGAGGCCCTTCTTGTTGAGGAGCGCAGAGAGCCTCTGCATGTTGGTGGTGGTCTGAGGGTCGCCGGGGGCAAGAGCTAAGGCTTCTTCGTAGTGCTTTCTGGCCTCGTCCAGTTTGCCATTCAAATGAAGAATGGCACCCAGGTTTCTGTGGCTCGCTACATCCTATGCAAAGGGAGGGAAATGTCAGTACGTTATTACATAAACATCCTTCTATGAAAGTCTAATCTGAACCCATTAATTGTTACTTGTCTGGAACTTCAGTATGACACGGCTGGACATTCTATATTCATTGATTCAAATGATCTTCATCTGGTGCCACAACCATACCTTAGGCTGGAGCTGAACAGCCCTCCTGTAGAAGGTCTCGGCATGTTGGTTCCTGCCGGCAAGCCTGAGGGCAGTGGCGGCATTGAAGGCAGCAGTGTGGTCTGTAGAGTCCAGTAATGCAGCCCTAAGCCACGATCCTACGGCCTCCTCCACGCGGTCCTGTTCCAGCAGCAACTGACCTATAGGAGGATCAGGAGGGACAATGAGGGTGGTGCATTCTAACTACGCTAACAAACAGATACTGGACCAAATGCTTTCTTGCATCCTCATTAGAATAATCAGTACCTCTTGATTTTCTTCTTGTATCATCTCTATACTAATCCACAAAAATACTGCGGAGCAAAAGAATATAAGTTAATATGTTGAAAACCAGCAAGAAATATCCACTCAAATGGTCACCACTTCATTAAGAAAGTCCTAGAATTCCTTATTTTCGAGCCCGTTTTCCCTGTTACTTTTAGGTTTACCTCTAGACGACCTACACATTAAAATTTACTTATAGATGTAACCTTTGGCTCTGCCCTCGGTGTTTTCATTCTTAATTTCATCAGTTCCATATGTGAATAGCATGTTTAAAAAAAAAAGTATGCAAGAAAGCCTGTGAATGTTACTACGAGTCTTTGGGAACAGCGGGTAAGTGTTCAAGAAAATGACGAAAAATGGAAAACGTAGAATCATATATAAAGTTCTAAATAGGAAGCATGATGAAGATTGTAAGGAAATGTATTAGAGGTTTCTTGGAAAAAGATATTAATAAATTTTCGAGGACGAACAGCAAAGTATGCTGACAGAAGGCGAATTATACAGCGAAAAAAGACAACTGACATAACTGAATTTGTGTTAGAAAAGAACGCTAAGATACTGGTAAAAAATAAAGAAGTACAATGGGTTATGATGGTGGCATGAGAGATATGGGTGGGATTAAGAGCTGGAAGAGCGTGCAATATATATGCAAAAGAATGCATTAGAAAGTAGGAGGAGAGATAATCAACAGTGCGAATGAAAAGTGGAAGATGCAGGAGGTAGTAGTTGGGTGGCAAATGCAATAGTGGAGACTGGAGGTAAAATGATGGATGAGTGGGTGTGAATACTGTATTTGGAGGCACAGAGAAGTGGGCGTGTATCGGATGACTAGTCGATGATGGCGATTGTCTAGCATAATAAAAGTAAGTCGAGTGAAAGATAAAGCAAAAAATGGAAGATAGATAAAACATTTTGAATGTACTTGGTGAGATATATAGAAAAACTATCATGGATCGGAGACACGGGATTATTCTACCTCTTGACAAGGAACAAGAAAGATTTAGGGAGGGAAAAGGTTTGGGTAGATGCATGTCTTTGACAAAGACCTATAGACGTAGTTTGAGGACATGAAGCTTTCTGTTGCGTTTCTCAGCGTTGAGAAAGCATATGATACAAGGAACAGGAAATGACTGAGGAAGATCTGACTCTTCGTTGCGAGAGTGAAAGACTTCGGAATAGATGATCAGAATTGTTCACAGTGGAAGCCGTGAATGTGTAAGAATAAGGATTACATGATCGCCTGGTCATCATCATACATGGAAATGAATCAGGATTGCATAATGACACTGAACTTAGTTTCTCATGGATGGTGCAAATTGTGAGTTGAGAATGAAAGGAGGTGAAGGAGACTGGGGGGAAAAAAAAGTAGTCTGTTTGGTGATTTGTGCAAGAAACAATAAAAAGGAGAAAGGTTTATAGATATGAACAAGAGAGGCAGTGCCACTTCATAAAAGTATGACTAAGGAAGGACTAAAAATTGTGAAGGAATATTTAAGAATGATGTTTAGTAATGATGTCATTAGGGTGGTAGAAGCGGTAAGCGAAATAACGCAAAGAACAAGAGTAAGAAAAATGCCGAGAGCTTAAAGGATGTGACTGTGTGGAATGAGCAAGGACGAACCATTAGAAAGGGATGTGAAATGAGGCGGTAAGTAACGAAATGGAACGAATGAATTCATTCCAAAGGTATGGCTCCGTGGAAACCATGGGAAAAAAGAAGCTGGTAAAGAAGATACGAAGGGAACAGAAATGAACACAGAAGAAAAGGATGGGTTTCATGGAGGTCTAAAGAAGCGGCAGAGATGACGTCATATGGAAAGCTGATGAGCAATGTGTCTAGTTGAGGCCTTCTGCATAAGAGATCATAAGAGACATTTGTGATAAGCGGTTCTCCTGAAGACTGAATCTCGTGTGCGGATTGAAGAGGTATGAAGTTCTGTGTTGTTAAGGAATCGCTGTTCATTTTACTAAACTGAACTTCAGCTGAGAAAATGTAAGTAGAAGGTATTAGGTTGCATGATTTTCAAGTGTTATATAAATTGGAGTGGAAATATGTTAAACTGAACAAAATACTTGAACAGGGTCCTTCCATTATTTTTCTATTCATCTACGTTCTACCTCATCTATTCCTTTTATTCTCGTTTGATTATCCTTGAAGCCCTCTTCCTCCCCCCCCCCCTCCACTTTACATCTTTCTCTTTTTCTTATATCTACCTCAATAACATCTTTCCATTCTTAACTTTCTCCCCTCCTAAGTCGCTCGTTCATCCCTAATCCATGATGTTCTAACCACGATCTGCTCCTCCTCTCTTCTCCATCCTCCCAGAAGGAGCCGTCACTTACCTAAATGCTTGTGGGCGTGAGGGTCGTTGGGAGCCAGAGCTACCGCCCGTCGCAGCCACTGTTCCACTTCCTCCACTCGACTACCCTGGGGGCGGGAGACAGGTACAGTCGGAAGGTTGTTGGAAAATGATTGGATAAATGCTGGGGATATTTTGGAGAAGTGAAGTGTTGTTGGAGGGGGTTGCTTTAGGTGGATAAGCTCACTGTTAAAACACACAATTTGGCGAGGCACAGAGAGGGTGTTTGGCTCTCGCACCACACACTTTTAAGATTTCATTACACAATAACAAACAATACGGTAGCTTATCGTCAAACCTCAGACCACCAAAACGAACAGAAACAGCAGTGGCTTCCTTTCCTCCCATTCTGAAACACTACACAAACATTCCAGATCAAAAAGGCATTCAGTACCCAAAGCTATTAACGATACGTGCTCGAAATAGAAAGTGGTGAACATGAGGTTATAGCGAAGTTATTCAAGGGTGTTGTGAAGATGTTACATTAATGAAGTGTGTATAAGGCACTCTGGCAACCAGACCAACATTTCACATGCAGTCAGTCAGCTCACTAACTCTAGACTTTCGTTCTCTCTCCTCCTGCACTCTTACTTAACCCACGAGACCTGGCCACCTCATCTGGCACTCGCAGGCAGGCGGTCCCAGCAGCCCCCTGTTTACACTGTGTCTGCCCAAAGGCCCTGATATCGCTAGCAGCAATTAGACTTCAAAGGAGGTCGTCGTGAGAGCGATGATTGGGGCCCGCTGTCCATGTTAGCCTTTGACCAGCGTCCTAATCAAAGGTGTTGGGAATCTCCCAAGCGCTACAATGGCCTACCCGCTTGTTCCTCAACACCTCCAGTATGCGTAGCCACCCACCGCTGTCCTTGTCCATGATAACAATTATTCAGGTTTCAGGTTCTCTACTGCCGGCTCAGATCATCGTTATCACAGGCGTCGCTCTTTGAGTCTGAAACTAAACAATGGGTTGCTATTTTGGGTTTTAGTTTCATGGCAGATATGTGATCGTGTTTTGAACGGACTGGTGGTCATTCGGGAGCCAGTTACCGATGATTCGAGTTACGCTTGAAACGCTGTATCGGGCTTCGTAAACTATCTCAATTTTCTGGGTGTACTCGATTCTTGCTGGGATTACCATTATCCAAGAAGCAGTCAATCAAGTTGCAGGTTTCGGATTAGTATATAAGAGAACCTGATTTCATTGTCGGTCATCATTTAATATTTCGAGTGTACGAGGACTTGACGTTTCGAGCTAACACAGTCATCCAGAGAGCCAATTATTCGACATGGTTAACTGGGGATATACTTCATGCTACAGCTGTTACCTGGGAGAGAAAGTTAACATCGTTATTCCGGATGTGGATCAGTCGAAACCTAATAACTAGAACAGGCAAACGTAAGCTTAACTGGATCAATTAATGCACTAAATCGGAAAATATCTATATAGGTAATCCATTATTTGGAAAATTACGCGTTCATTTCTCCATCTGGTTAGATAATATATGAACCATCTTTGAGACACCTCATCAGTAAACGGATTATTCAAAATATAATGAAACAAATTCAATTTTTCAGTCATACAGGAACGGTCTGTACTAACCACGACTCACGGAAGACATAAAACCTTTCTTCATGTGACTGGGACTTCTACAAACTGACGTTAACATCTAAATCAAAAGACAAAATCGATTTTTGACAGAGGTAAGCACTACATGAGCTCTCTGACCGCATAAAAGGCGGCGGTGTGTCTTACGGAATCGTCATAACCGTCAGCATTTATTAGCAACAGACAAGTCAATTAATTATTCTAAATAAATCAACAAGAAGACTAAATATACACAAGTTTTTTCTCTAAGTGAAATATCATCTCCGGGTGAACCAAAATTTCCCTTATATGTCAAGTTATACACCGGAAACTGAAATCAAAAAGTCTATCCTCCTCGAAGCTATTTCCCGAGCGATGTAAACAGCTGTGTACCGCAACACTTCAACATCTTATGATAGAATGTACGGTACGAAAAACACCTGCATACTGTATTCTTTAAATTAAAATTTTCTTAGTGGCCTCTTGCAAGAGTATTTTGTCTCTCTTTTCTAGCACTACTCATTTTATCAGAACAGCTGCCTTGCCCTTATAAAATTCGTACTATGTTGAAGTTGATCATCTCTCTGAACCTGATTCTGTTATGAAGGCTTTACGCTCTCGTACTGGCAATCAGAGATTACCATGTCTGCCGCCGCAACAAATAGATTTATCATTATATACACATAATAGGTGTAATTCTCTTCATATTGTTTTTTCGAAAAAAAAAATGTATTCATGACCTGCTTCACTAGCCTACGTCTTTGGTAGAAACCAATGTCAGTGATGATTTATTTCATAATGATTATGCTACCTCTACATTATATACTTTAAAAAGTGAAGTAAAATTTCATTAAAAAAAATTCAAATTTTTATATCTCTGAAAATATCACAGATTTCTTACATTAATTTGGAGAGGCGGCCTTGTGCTTGGTTGGTTGGTTGGTTGTATGGGGTTTAAGCCTATAAACTGCCGTGGTCATTGTGGCCGTCAACGTCAAAATCTTCAAAGCCTTCTTCAGATGTTAAAGGTAATTCCAAGACCACATACAGACTATGAATACAGCCCAAGGAGACTTTCTATATATATATATATTTTTTTTTTCAAGATTTAGTAAACATGTTGATAAACAGAGGAGCTGGGATAGGGGAAGGGAAAGTTAGTAAAACTAAAAGGAAGGAAAGTTATACAAATGGTGAGCGGACCGCCCTGCTGGTTGTGAATGTAGCAAGCTAGCCATATTATATTACTGTGTCCATTTCCATTCGACTCTATCAGTCCTTTTCAGGTACAGCATGAATGTGAAGACTGATGACTGCTGGGAAGTGTTTTGTTTGCTGAGCTCATGAGCAATGGTTAACATTCTATTCTCGTAAGCATCAAAGGTGTGTATTGTGTGTGTGTATACGTGCGTATGCATGTAAATACCGAATACTGAATTTTTTGGCCGGCCCTAAACCAAGCTTGGGTCCCTTCACTATACCCTTAAAGCCTTTCGCCTTTGACGTGAACCTCATGGGTCACAAAAAAGGTCATCTTCACTATACCCTCATCTTGATTACATCAGCGACAATCCTGTTCTTTGATCTGACCCTTACAGGCTTTTGTCTTGATCCAAAAGGGCCACTTCAAAGGCCTTTTCTTATATGGTGACTGACATAGCATGAGCAAATAACAAGCCCCAGTCAAGGTCGTCTCGGGTGAAAGAGTTAGAAGGAGAGAAGAAATTAGACAGGGCCCCGCAAGCGTTTGTAGACCTGACTCTTTAAGGAAGAAAGTTACGTGAAGAGGGAAAGACAAAAGAGGGAAGAAAATTCCACAGCTTCGCTGGAAGGAGGCATAGGTCCAAACCTTGCGAGTAGGGACACTTGCATACGGTTCACGAGAACAATGGCCACAACACCCTCAACTTCACTACATCTCATCAAAATCGGCCTCATACCTTAATCTTCCCGTTCACGCCAAAGGCCAGCAACACCACTCAAAACTTTCCCTAAACACGTACCTTCCCTACTTCCGCAACTAAAGCGTCCATTGACTTTAACCTTACAGCCTAGGTCAAAAGGCCGTCATCATTACACAACTCTTTTCACTATATTCTCAACTTCACTGCATCCTCACGTTTATATGCTCCTCGACTTCAATGGCCAGTGACAACATTATAATTCTGGTCAAAGGACATGTTCACCTCATCCTTATCTTCATTAACCCTTTAACTTCACTTCACTGTCATCTTCACAACACCCTTGAATAACTTCGCTATAACCTCATGTTCACCACTTACTATTTCGAGCACGTATCGTTAATAGCGTTGGGTACTGAATGCCTTTTTGATCTGGAATGTTTGTGTAGTGTTTAGAGAATACAGTAATAATTCAGGAACATGAGTCTAAGAGATATATTCTACTGAACCATATCAAATAAGGCGATAGTAGTACGTAAGTCACGGATGATGGGTTTATTAATGTATATATGGATCATACACTTGTAGAGTATCAACAGAACCTGTGGAAACCCCGAATAACCTCCCTAGCAGGCAAGACCTATCTTCTATTTTCATTGCAGTCGAAATATGGCAGTCACATCCATGACTGAGTACCTTGCACATGACGCGCGATGTCAACAAACAGACAACAGGTCGTGCGGTCATACGATCCCTAACACGTGAAGAGTTCTACGCTGGTATATTTCTATACCACTTTGGCTGCTAGGTTAAGTTTCTAAAAGTTCTGCTGATTTTCTTTTACATATCTTAAGTAAATCTACATTAAGTAACCCAATATTTTTCTTGATACACATCATTCCTACTATTATCACCTTATCTAACATTATTCAACAAATTCAATGCTTGATTTCATGCTCCGCAGCTGAGAGTATATTCTCTAAACTCTAACACTGTAGAAAAAAATATCCAAATCTAAAAGCAATGAGGAGCTAAAATAGTCATTACCAACAGAAGAGGCTAATGAAAAATATACTACACTTTTGACAGGAAACTGATACATAAAACCCCGAAATAAACCTTTATATGCAAAAGGTACCCGCTTGAGTATGTATCAGCCTTCATATGTAATCATTACGACTACCTGAGTTCAATGGGATGCAAATGTGTCTTTCCAAGTCCGTTTGTGCTTGCATCAACCATCCTATCTGCTGCCATAAGAAACTCATGCCACAGCAGCAATAGCAACTTACATTAGCCTGGAGCATCCTGGAGAAGGTGAGGTGGGCGGGTACGTGGAGCGGGTGGGCAGCCAAAGCGCGCGAAAGTGCGGCCTGTGCCTCTGCGTGCTCTCCCGCTTCCAGATGGGCTTCCGCAGCCAGCGTGTGAAGGGAGTGTGTGCCGTATCCATCGGGAGCATGCAGAAGGGCGTGTGCCACCTCTTCCAAGGCGGTGTGTGGGCGACCTGCCAGAATGTGTGCCCGGGCGAGGCGCTGACGGCATGTAGTGACGGCCCAGGCGTGGCTCCATCCATCCCTGGCAGGCGCTGACCCTGTCCCTCGACACGCCTCCAACACCTGTGATGTTTACGTCTACTATTGTAAGTTAGTGCATCAGAAAGGAGGTTTGTGAACCTGTTGTTTACCTACAGTATATCATCTGTAAATTTCTGATAGTTTTACTGTCTACCAGTACAGTAATAGAGCTGCCTGCACCTTTAACTTCCCTCTAGTACAGGCATTTCGGCAACTCGAGAGTATATTGGAAGATTATTTCATATTGATTTCCTGAAGAATACCAATTTTCTACACATTACATGATTTATGTTAAACGGAATCGCAAACAATAATCTCGTCATCTTAACTTTTTAGATTACATTTTTTATCTTTTTACGGAAAAAAATTATATTACATTTTTTATCTTTTTACGGAAAAAAATGATAATCACACATATGGGTACTAGGCTGAGCTCTCCGCACCTGTAGTGCTCTCTAATACAAAAGGAAGAGTCCCGCACCTCCTACTGGCCTCTTGTACGCTAAACTGAGCAATCTGCACTTGCCCTTTCATGAAATCATTTGTACCCCTGTCCTGCAGTGCACTAGATTCGTGCACCGGCCATTTGCTTCTTGTACAGAACATGAAGCTCCCTGCACTTCTTGCTTCCCTCTAGTACATAACAAATTACCCTGCATCTGTTACTACCCTCTAGTCCATAAGGGCAAGTTCTCTGCAGCTGCTACTGCTCACAAGTGCACCACTTGGGGCTGCCTACACCTATTTCCCTCAAGTACATCGGATGGAGCTCGTGGCATTAGATACTGTGCTGCATAACATGAAACGGAACTTTTTATACCTGTTACACCAGTACACCAGATGAAGCTTACTGCGTTACCTTCCTCTAGTCCATAACACGGACCATTCAGTACCTAACAATGCCTTCCAGTATCCTAGAAGAACATTCCTGAACATGATACTACTCTCTTGTACACTAGATGCTTCCTGTTGCTACCTTCTGTTACTTTAGATGGAACTCACTGCACCTGTGATGGTCTTCCAGCATACCAGATGGACCTCCGTCCAACTGTTACTAGCCTATCGTGCTATCTGTCCTCCTCTACTACACTTAGTGGAAGTCCCTGCACCATCAACAACTTTCTAGTACACTAGACAGAGGTAACTGCACCTAGTATCCTCCTCTAGTTCACTAAGTGGAAATTCATGCATCAACAACTACCTTCTGGTACACCTGCACCTTGCGTTCTCCTGTGTTACGCTGGGTGGAACTCTCTGCATCAATAGCCACCTTCTAGTACACTAGGCAGAGCTTTTTGCACCTTTTTTCATAGGACCCTTCAGGGCACTAAACGCTTCCTGCACTGTTAATGCCTTCTAGTACATCGGATGGAGTTATCTGTACACCAAATGGATCTCACTAAATCTATTGCTAAAGTGTAGTCTACTAAGTGGCGGATCTCCCTTCACCCTTTCCCACCTCCAAGTACATTAGACAGAGTTTCGTACACCAGACGAAGTAACATGGCTCCTCTACGTCTCCCTAATACACTATACGGAGAGTTTTCCACTTACCGCTTACACAATCCATGGTTTCTTACACGTACTACACTACCTGGGCTATTTACACTTGCTGCATACCGGTTCTCCTTACACCTGTTACATTACCCGGGCCCCATATTCGCTCCATTACCCAGGTCTTACGCTCGCTTCATTACCCAGGGCTCCCTACAACTGCTATACTACCCTAGACTTCCAAGCACCCAGACTCGGGCATTTACATAAGCGTACTTTATATAAATAACAATCATTGCGAGAAAGAACAAAGGTTAATGAAGTCAAGAGGATCCATTAGCACTACCACCACCTCCATCCAGACCCTTCCCCCGTGTCTGCCCCAGGCCCCCGCCCTCCAGGCCCCTGGAGACATGACGAGGCTGACCTTAATGGCGTCGGCGTCGCGGCCCAGCTGCTGCAGCGCGCCGGCCAGGCCCAGGTACGCCTGCGCCAGCCAGGGCCGACTCCTGAGCGCCGCTCGGTAGCTTGCCACCGCCTCCTCCGCCCTCCCCGTCGACGCCAGCAGTAGCCCACTGTAGGGGTGAGACAGCCCACTCTTTAACAAAAGCATCTATCTTCCATTTCAGAGCATGAAGTTTACCATTCGTATCCCAGACATTCTTAGATCATTCATTCTGTCACTTCTTGTTATAATAACATGTCATAAATACTTCCATTTTCGTTATTTCATCCTTTTGTCTCAATATTATCTATCTTTGCATCTGTAATGAATTTCTCTTATTTTAAAGAGTCTCCTGCAAATATTCACAATGACTTATCATAATCCATGCAGCAGCAAGGCTATCTTATCCATTAACTGCACTTAAACATTTCGCTGACACCGTTCATAGCTAGTATTGCCATTCATATATTCATCAATATAAGCGTTCTTCATTTACGTGTTTGTACATCAGTAAATTCTCGACATTGTAATCAATACCATCACTCAGTGTATCATTACTAACCCCAGTAACTGTGCATCATTCTCTACTATAATCACTCGTACTGCCACCAACACTACAGCTTTGATACTCTGTCGAACTATGACAACAACTACGTCACTCATCTTCCTCACTGTTATGGATCAAACAAATGCTGTGTACATTAGTCTTGTTGCCAGTATTGCCCCACAGATCCTCCACCCGGGCCCCAGGGCCGTCTTTCACTTAGTGCAAACTTTCCCTACAGACTGACTTACAGATTGAAGTGGGTGTCGGCCATGGTGGGGGCGTAGCGGAGGGCGCTGCGGTAGGCTGCCTCCGCCTCCTGGAGCCGCCCCTGCTCGCTGTACACAACACCAAGGTTGGAGAGCGCTGTGGGCACAACAAACATATATGTTATACAAAAAATTATAACCCTTAGATAAGTACATACAAGTGATCCGATAAGGGATACAAGACAATCATAGCGAAACGATTGTTAAGAATAATAGATAGGAGAAAAAACAATACCGTTGAACTGAATACTGCATAATACCTGTGTCCCAGATATTTCTTTAAAAAACGCAAGTACAATACACGTGTCCGCCACTGGGGATTGTATAGAGACTAACATGACTTACGTGAACTAAATCCAATTTATCAAAAACACTTAGCACAGATCAGTTTCTCTTACCTACTTACAATCTTTGAATCACGCAGGGAAAATGAATCATGCGTTTTTACCATACGAACTGCAATCATGACAAAGATATCACATCAATCTATAGCTCACGAGTATAAATATAGGTCTACTAACTGTGGTATTGAAAGCTAACCACTACAAAGGAAAGACTCAGACCCAGTTGGACAGACTCATGGGAAAGAAAACATTTATCATATCTAAGAACACAATCGACGCTGCAGACATATGTGACGCAGGTTTGTCAACATTTGCTTCATTATCACGAAACAATCATATCTTCAGTTCATACTCTCTAATTTTCCATAACCTGGTCCTTGTAGTCAATCATGAAAGAGCAACGCAACCTAATTCAACTCTGAATATCTGTAAATCAAGGAAAAAATTGTAAGATTGATAATCAATAGCTGGCTTCATTTTTTTATTAGCTAACATTTTGTTTAACGATTATTTGATAAAGCGAACATTTGAGCAAGAGATTATGACGCCCTTGTTCAATTCCTGTTCCTCAGGATCAAACCTCAACAGACCGTCACAAATAATTAATTAATTCATTCATTCCAGGCTGAGACTTAGCGAATCAAGTAACAGTCTGAACACAAAAGATTAACTATTTATTAGAAGAAATGAATTATCGATTTCAAAGTCAGGAGGATCTGAAACCCCATGAACTATAATCTTATTAAAGAGTCGATCATTCCTGAGGTAACATGAGGAGGAGGAGGAGGAGGAGGAAGCTTGTCTGAAAGGCCAAAGGAGAAGAAAAGATGAAAGTAGACAGTCGACTGGAAAGCGTGAAGTGACGAGGTGTATCACCAGATTGTATTTACCTCATCTTTCATTGCCATTATGGTCTCGCTTTCCTATCTCCTCTTTCTCTCTCTTTCTTTCTCTCTATCTCCTCTCTTTCTCTCGCTCATCCTCAGGCTGAGCTCCACACTGCTGGCCAGGGTCCAGGTGTGAAGCTGCTGGCAGGTCGCTCACTACACAGCGAGAACACACTCACTCTCATCCATTTGTCGTGTATCACCTGCTGCTTCCCCGTAACCTCTCCCTCTCTCACCCTCTCTCCAAACTCCTACCACCACCATCATCACCACTATCACCAACACTATTATCACTACTAACATTCACACACGTAATTCGTGACAATTACAAATGTTCCAATTAAAATGCAAAGGTTAGATTTAGTTATGAAAGTCATGGGATTTAGAAATTTTGTTACTGTAGCAGTTTATATCTGTTTATTCTTAGAAGTTTATAACTGAGGGTCTTAGGATATCAGACTTTTAAGGCAAGCTCATATCTCAGCACCCTAACGAATACCATTCATAACAATTCTCGTGTGAAATATGGATAGCGCATATAAACACAACGGCACTCGTGGTAAGTATGGAATACGAGGCCACTGATCCCTCAGAGGTAAATGTAAAGTAAGGCATATATGTTTCCTCCATCCGAAGGAAGGAAGGAAGGAAGGGAGGATGCAACGTGCATCATCAGTGTGAAACTAGAACATTAACAAAGGCAGCTTTGACTGGGCCCCCAGACTCCTGCCTGGAGACGGGAGACTCATCCTGTCTAGGATCAACGTCCTCTCAAGGTCAAAAGGTTTACTAATTACACACAGCTCTTGTGATCCACTCGGAATTCCAAGTCAACAAGCTCACGGGCTGAGCTGAATTGAGATTGATTAAGTGAAGCGGCTCGTGTTCCTCAGACGGTGGGGCCAAGCGCACACGCCTTCTACCTGTACACCCGGAGACAATCACGCACTTCTCGTTTAGGACAATATTTTCTCTTATTTGGGAACTCATTTTCTCTCGAGCGAGGCTCAGGAAGAAGGGAATATTGATCGCGAGGAAAGGAGCGCTTATTTTTGATCACCTGTGAAAGAAAAAGGGAGGAGAAGCTAAACTGACGATCACTGATTATATTCAGTTAAATTAAACAAGTACGAATTCTGATGAGTTTCGGGACTTCAGATCCTACTGATGATGAGGGTGAGACGAGTGCACGTTAGCAGCACACTGTCTGCCCGAGAGGAAGGAGGATAAGAAGCCACTGATGTGTTAACAAAACAGAGGCCGAGTGTACTGGTAATATAAGGCCACTAAAGCTGGCGTAAAGTGCGTCTGTCTGTCTGTCTGTCTGTCTCTGTCTCTGTCTCTCTCTCTGTTTATATATATATATATATATATATATATATATATATATATATATATATATATATATATATATATATATTAGTTACTTTACTTGCCGCGTGAGCGAGATAGCGTCCAGAGCAAATAACTGAGCCTTAGACGATAAAAGATCCTCATTTGGATTTTTCGTCTGTTCCCTCGTTTGGAAAGTAACACTGAAGGGGGAAAATTTCCAGCCACTCACTCCCACCCCTCTTAGTCGCCTTTTACGGCAAGCAGTAGGCACGTAGGTAGTATCCCTTCTCCCTCATCCCCAGGGATTAAAACTAA
>JAYMFT010002106.1:0-17337 GCA_038088735.1 Panulirus argus | reverse complement strand
TAAGAAGGGTGTGGAGGAGGGCTGGCTCCCTTGATGAGGAAGAGGGGGAGGAGGAGGGCTGGCTCCCTTGATGAGGAAGAGGGGCAGGAGGAGGGCTGGCTCCCTTAATGAGGAAGAGGAGGGGGAGGAGGGCTGGCTCCCTTGATGAGGAAGAGGGGGAGGAGGAGTGCTTGCTCCCTTGATGAGGAATAGGGGGAGAAGAAAGGATAGCTCCCTTGATGAGGAAGAGGAGGGGGAGAAGGGCTGGCTCCCTTGATGAGGAAGAGTGGGGAAAAGGAGGGCTGGCTCCCTTGATGAGGAAGACGGGGAGGAGGAGGGCTGGCTGCATTGATGAAGAAGATGAGGAGCAGAAGGGCTGGCTCTCTTGAGGAGGAAGAGGATGAGGAGGAGTGCTAACTCTCTCGTTGAGGAAGACAGGGAGGAGAAAGGCTGACCACCTTGATGAGGATGATGAGGTCATGGAGTGCTGGCGCTTTTGATGTAGATGAGGGGGAAGAGGATGGCTGGAACCCATAATTAGGAAGAGAGGGAGGAGGAGGGCTGGCTCCCTTGATGAGGAAGAGGAGGAAAAGGAGGGCTGTCTCCATTGACGATAAAGAGAACTAGGAGGGCTGGTTACCTAGATGAGGAAGAGGAGATGGAGGAGAGCTGGCCCCCTTGATGAGAAAGAAGGGGAGGATGTGGACTGGCGTCCTTGATGTAAAAGAGGGGGAGGAGGAGAGCTGGCTCCCTTAATGAGGAAGAGGGGGAGGAGGAGGGCTGGCCCCCTTGATGAGGAAGAGGGGGAGGAGGTGGACTGGCGTCCTTAATGAGGAAGAGGGGCAAGAGGAGGGCTGGCTTCCTTGATGAAGAAGAGGAGGGAGTAGGAGGGCTGGCTCCCTTGGTGAGAAAGAGAAGGAGGAGGAGGGTTGGTCCCCTTATTGAGGAAGAAGAAGGCTGGCTCCCTTGATGACATAGAGAAGAAGGAGGATGGCTGGCTTCCTTGATGAGGAAGAGGGAGAAGAGGAGGACTGCCTCCGTTGAAGGAGGAAGAGGAGGAGAAGAGGGTTGGCTCCCTTGATGAGGAAGAATGGGAGAAGGAGGGCTGGCTTCCATGTTGAGGGAGAGGGGAAGGAGGAGGGCTCACTCCGTTGATGAGGAAGAGGGGGAAAAGGAGGGCTGACTCTCTTAATGAGGAAGACGGGGAGGAGGAGAGCTGGCTACCTTGATGAGGAAAAAGGGGAGGAGGAGGGCTGGCTCCCTTGATGAGGAAGAGGAGTAGGAGGACGGCTGGCTCCCTTGATGAGGAAGAGGGAGAGAAGGAAGGCTGGCTCCCTTGTTGAAGAAGAGGAAGATGAGGAGGGTTGGCTCCCTTAATAAGGAAGCGAAGGAAGAGCCCTGGTTCCCATGATGAGAAAAAGGAGGTGGAGGGATGGCTCCCATGATAAGGAAGAGGAGAAAGAGGGTTGGCTCCCTTGATGAGAAAGAGGAGGAGAAGGAGAGATGGCTCCCTTGATGAGGAAGAGCAGAAGGAGGAGGATGGCTGTCTCTCTTCATGAGGAAGAAGGAGAGAAGGATGGCTGCCTCTTTTGATGAAGATGAGGATGAGGAAGGCTGGCTCCCTTGATGATGAGGAGGAGGAGGAGGGCTGGCTGTCTTGATGAGGAAGAGGAGGAGGAAAAGGGTTGGGTCCCTTGATGAGGAAGAGGAGGAAGAGTGCAGGCACCTTTGATGAGGAAGAGGAGGAGGAGGAGAGATGGCTCCCCTGATGAGGAAGAGCAGAAGGAAGAGGATGGCTGGTTCCCTTGATGATGACGATGAGGAGGAGGAGGGCTGGCTCCCTTGATAATGAAGAGGAGGAGGAGGGCTTGCTTCCTTGATGAGGACGAGGGGAAGGAGGAGGACTTGCTTCCTTGATGAGGTAGAGGCGGAGGAGGGCTGGCTCCCTTGATGAGGAGGAGGAGAAGGAGAAGGGATGGCTCCCTTTATGAGGAAGAAGAGCATGAGGAAGGATGGCTCCATTTGTGAGAAAGAGGGGGAGGAGGAGGGCTTGCTCCCTTGGTGAAGAAGAGAAGGAGGATGAGGGATGGCTCCCATGGTGAGGAAGAGGGGCAAGAGGAGGGCTTGCTTTCTTGATGAGGAGGAGGGGGAGGAGGGTTGGTTCCCTTGTTGAGGAAGAGGAGAAGGATGAGGGCTGGCTCCCTTGATAGTAGAGAAAAGGAGGAGGAGGGCTGATTACCTGGATGAGGAAGAGGAGGAGGAGGGCTAGCTACCTTCATGAGAAAGAGTGAGAGGTGAGGGGCTGCCTCCTATGATGAAGAAGAGAAGGAGGAGGAGGGTTGGGTCCCTTGATGAGGAAGAGGGGGATGAGGAGGCTGACTCTCTTAATGAGGATGAGGATGAGGAGGACGAATAGCTTCTTTGATGAGGAAGATTGACAGGAGGAGAGCTCGCTCCCTTGATGAGGAAGAGAGGCAAGAGGAGGGCTGGCTCCCTTGATAAGGAAGAGGAGGGTGGAGGAGAAAGGGGAGGCGGAGGGTTTTCTCGCTTGATGGTGAGGAGGAAGAGGAGGAGGAGGAGGGCTGGCTCCCTTGATGAAAAAGAGGGGTAGGAGGAGTGCTAGCTCCCTTGATGAGGAAGAGGAGGAGGAGGAGGAATAGCTCCATTGATAAGGAAGAAGAGGAGGTGGAGAGTTGGCTCCCTTATTGAGGAAGAGGGAGAAGAGGAGGGCTGGTTTCCTTGACGAGGAGGAGGGCGACGAGGAGAGATGGCTCCCTTGATGAGGAAGAGGGGGAGAAAGATGGCTGGCTCCCTTTGTGAGGAATAGGAGGAGGAGGGTTGGCTCCCTTGATGAAGAAGAGGGGTAGGAGGAGGGCTAGCTCCCTTGATGAGGAAGAGGGGGAGGAGGAGGGCTAGTTCCATTGATGAGGAAGAAGAGGAGGTGGAGAGCTGGCTCCCTTATTGAGGAAGATGGGGAAGAGGAGGGCTGGTTCCCTTGACGAGGAGGAAGCGAGGAGGAGAGATGGCTCCCTTGATGAGGAATAGGAGGAGGAGCAGGAGGACTGGCTCCTTTCATAAGGAATAGGGGGAGGAGGAGGGCTGCCTATCTTGATGAGTAACAAGGGTGTGGAAGAGGGCTGGTTCCCTTGATGAGGAAGAGGGATGAGGATGAGGGCTGGTTTTCTTAATGAGGAAGAGAGGGAGGAGGAGGGCTGACTCCCTTGATGAGGAGGAGGGCGACGAGGAGAGATAGCTCCCTTGATGAGGAAGAGGGGGAGAAAGAGGGCTGGCTCCCTTGATGTGGAATAGGAGGAGAAGGAGGAGGAGGGTTGGCTCCCTTGATGAGGAAGAGGGGTAGGAGGAGGGCTAACTCCCTTGATGAAGAAGAGGAGGAGGAGGAGGGCTAGTTCCATTGATGAGGAAGAAGAGGGGGTGGAGAGCTGGCTCCCTTATTGAGAAAGAGGGGGAAGAGAAGGGCTAGTTCCCTTGACGAGGAGGAGGGCGAGGAGAAGAGATGGCTCCCTTGATGAGGAAGAGGGGGAGAAAGAGGGCTGGCTCCCTTGAAGAGGAATAGGAGGAGGAGGAGGAGGAGCACTGGCTCCTTTCATAAGGAATAGGGGGAGGAGGAGGGCTGCCTATCTTGATGAGTAACAAGGGTGTGGAGGAGGGCTGGTTCCCTTGATGAAGAAGAGGGGGTGAGAATGAGGGCTGGCTCTCTTAATGAGGAAGAGAGGGAGAAGGAGGGCTGATTCTCTTAATGAGGAGGAGGGAGAGGAGGAGAGATGGCTCCCTTGATGAGGAAGAGGGGGAGAAAGAGGGCTGGCTCCCTTGATGAGGAATAGGAGGAGAAGGAGAAGGAGGAGGGTTGGCTCCCTTGATGAGGAAGAGGGGTAGGAGTAGGGCTAACTCCCTTGATGAAGAAGAGGAGGAGGAATAGGGCTAGTTCCATTGATGAGGAAGAAGAGGTGGAGAGCTGACTCCCTTATTGAGGAAGAGGAGGAAGAGGAGGGTTGGTGTCGTAAGGAGGAGGAGGGAGAGGAGGAGAGATGGCTCCCTTGATGAGGAAGAGGGGGAGAAAGAGGGCTGGCTCCCTTGTTGAGGAATAGGAGGAGGAGGAGGAGGAATGGCTCCTTTGATAGGAATAGGGGAAGGAGGAGGGCTGCCTATCTTGATGAGTAAGAAGGGTGTGGAGGAGGGCTGGTTCCCTTGATGAGGAAGAGGGGTGAGGATGAGGGATGGCTCTCTTAGTGAGGAAGAGAGGGAGGAGGAGGGCTGGCTCCCTTGAGGACGAAGAGGAGGAAGATTGCTGGCTTCCCTGATGAGGAAGAGGAGGAGGAGGAGGGACGGTTCCCTTGATGAGGAAAAGCAGGAGGACAGTTGGCTCCCTTCATGAAGAAGAGGGGGAGGAGGAGGGCTCGATTTTTTATGAGGATGAGGAGGAAGGCTGGCTCCCTTCATGAAGAAAAGGAGGAGGGCTTGTTTCCTTGATGAGGACGAGGGGGATGAGGAGGGCTGGCTTCCTTGATGAGGAGGATGGGAAGGAGGAGGAATGGCTTCTTGGATGAGGAATAGGAGAAGAAGGTCTTGCTCCCTTGATGAGGAGGAGGGGAAGGAGGGCTGGCTCCCGTAATAAGGAAGAAGAGGAGGTGGAGAGCTGACTCCCTTATTGAGAAAGAGGGGAAAGAGGAGGGCTGGTTCACTTGACGAGGAAGGGGCGAGGAGTAGGGATGGCTCCCTTGATGAGGAAGAGAGGGAGTAAGAGGGCTGGCTCCCTTGATGAGGAAGAGGAGGAGGAAGGTTGGCTCCCTTGATGAGGAAGAGGAGGAGGAGGATGAATAGCTCCCTTGTTGAGGAATAGGAGGAAGAGAAGGAGGGCTGGCTCCCTTGATGAGTAAGAAGGGTGTGGAGGAGGACTGGTTCCATTGATGAGGAAGATGGGGAGGAGGGGGGCTAATCCCATTGATGAGGAAGAGGGGGAGGATGAGGGCTGGCTCCCTTGAGGAGAGCTGGCTTCTTTGATGAAGAAGATGAGAAGGAGGATAACTGGCTCCCTTGATGAGGAAGAAGAGCAGGAGGGCTGGTAACCTAGATGAGGAAGAGGAGGAGGAGCAGGACTTGCTTCCTAGATGAGGAAAAGGAGGAAGAGGAGGGATGGCCTCTTGAGGAAAGCAGAAGGGGAGGAAGGCTGGCTCCCTTGATGAGGAAGAGGAGGAGGAGCAGGGCTTGCTTCCTTGATGAGGAAGAGGAGGAGGAGGAGGGATGTTGGCTTTCTTGATGAGGAAGAGGGGGAGGTGGAGGGCTGGCTCCCTTGATAAGAAAGAGGGGGAGGAGGAGGGCTGGCTCTCTTGAGAAGGAAGAAGAAGAGGAGGAGGGCTGGCTCCCTTGATAAGGAAGAGGAGGAAGAGCCTTGGCTCCCATGATGAGAAATAGGAGGAGGAGGATTTGTTCGCTTGATGAGGAAGAAGAAGAGGAGGAGGGCTGGCTCCCTTGATCAAGAAGAGGGGAAGGAGGAGAGTTAGCTCCCTTGATGAGGAAGAAGGGGTGGAGGAGGGCTGCCTCCCTTGATGAGGAAGAGGAGGTGGATGAGGGCTGGTTCCCTTGATGATAAAGAGGAGGAGGAGGAGGACTGGTTACCTAGATGAGGAAGAGGAGGAGGAGGAGGGTTGGTTATCTTCATGATGAAGAGGAGGGGCTTCAGGGCTGGCTCCCTTGATGGAGAAGAGAAGGACTAGGAGGGCTGGCTCCCGTAATGAGGAAGAGGAGGAAGAGGAGGACTGGCTCCCTTGAGGAAAGCAGAAGGGGGAGGACGGCTGGCTCCCTTGTTGAGGAAGAGGAGGAGGAAGAGGGATGCTGGCAACCTTGATGAGGAAGAGGGGGAGGAGGAGGGTTGGTTTTTTGATGAGGATGAGGACGAGGAGGAAGGCTGGCTTTCTTGATGAGGAAGAGGAGAAGGAGAAGGGTTTGTTCCTTTGATGAAGACGATGGGGAGAAGGAAGGCTGCTTACTTGATGAGGAATAAGGTGATGAGGAGGGATGGCTCCCTTGTTGAGGAATAGGGTGAGGAGGAGGGATGGCTCCCTTGATGAGGAAGAGGAGTAGGAGGAGGGATGGCTCCCTTGATGAGGAAGAGTAGGAGGGATGGCTCCATTTATGAGGAAGAGTAGAAGGAGGAGGACGTCTTTCTACCATCATGAGAAAGATTGAGAGGAGGAGGGCTGGCCTTTTTGATGAGGATATGGAGGACGAGGGCTGGTTCATTTAATGAGGAAGTGGGGGAGGAGGAGGGATGGCTTCCTTGATGAGGAAAAGGGACAGGAGGATTGGCTCCCTTGGTGAGGAAGAGTGGGAGAAGGACTGGATCACTTGGTGAGGAAGAGGGGGAGAAGGAGGGCTGGCTCCCTTGATGAGGAAGAGGGAAACTAGGATGGGTGGCTACTTTGATGAGGAAAAAGGGGATGAAGAGGGCTGGCTCTCTTGATGAGGAAGAGGAGTAGGAGGAGGGCTTGTTCCCTTCATGAGGAGGAGGAGGAAATGGAGGGTGGCTCCCTTGATAAGGAAGAGGAGGAGGAGGAGGAGGGCTGGATCTCATGATGAGGAAGAGGATGAGGAGGAGGGCTGGCTACCTCGATGAGGAAGACGAGGAGATGGAGGGCTGGCGCTCTTGATGAATAAGAGGGAGAGGTAGAGGGCTGTCTCCCATGATTAGGGACAGGGTGAGAAGGAGGGTTGGCTCCCTTTATAAGGAAGAAGAGGCGGAGGAGGGCTGCCTCCCTTGATAATGAAGAGTAGGAGGAGGAGTGCTGGTAGACTTGATGAGAAAGAGGAGATGGAGGGCTGGCTCCCTTGATGAGGAAGAGGAGGAGGAGGAAGGCTGGCTACCTTGATTAGGAAGAGGGGGAGGAGGAGGGTTGGCTCTCTTGATGAGGAAGAGCAGTAGGAGGAGGGTTGGCTCCCTTGATAATGAGGAGGAGGAGGTGTAGGGCTGGCTCCCTTGAGAAGGAAGAAGAAGAGGAAGAGGGCTGGCTCCCTTGATAAGGAAGAGGAAGTAGAGCCTTTGCTCCCACGATGAGAAATAGGAGGAGGAGGGTTAGCTCGCTTGATGAGGAAGAAGAAGAGGAGGAGGGCTGGCTCTCTTGATCAGGAAGATGGTGAGGAGGAGAGTTAGCTCCCTTGATAAGGAAGAAGGAGGGCTGCGTCCCTTAATGAGGAAGAGGAGGTGGATGAGGACTGGTTCCCTTGATGATAAAGAGAAGGAGGAGGAGGGCTGGTTACATAGACGAGGAAGAGGAGGAGGAAGAGGGCTGGCTACCTTCATGAGGAAGAGGAGGGGTTGGAGTTCTGGCTCCCTTGATGAAGAAGAGAAGGAGGAGGAGGGCTGGCTCCCTTGATGAGGAAGAGTAAAAGGAAGAGGACGTCTTTCTACTATCATGAAAAAGATTGAGAGGAGGAGGGCTGGCCTTTTTGATGAGGATGTGGAGGATGAGGGCTGGTTCATTTGATGAGGAAGAGGGGGAGGAGGAGGGATGGCTTCCTTGATGAGGAAAAGGGGGAGGAGGAGGGCTGACTCCCTTGATGAGGAAAAGGTACAGAAATAGGACTGGCTCCCTTGATGAGGAAGAGTAGGAAAAGGAGGACTCGATCACTTGGTGAGGAAGAGGAGGAGGAGGAGGGCTGGCTCTCTTCATGAGGAAATGGAGGGGTTGGAGGGCTGGCTCCCTTGATGAAGAAGAGAAGGGGGAGGAGGGCTGGCTTCCATGATGAGGAAGAAAGGGAAAAGGAGGGCTAACTCTATTGATGAAGAAGAAGAGGAAGAAGAGGGCTTGCCTTCTTGAAGAGGGAGAGGGGGAGTAGGAGGGCTGGCTCCCTTGATGAGGAAGAAGAGGAAGAGGAGGGATGGCTCCCTTGAGGAAAGCAGAAGGAGGAGAACGGCTGGCTCCTTTAGATGAGGAAGAGGAGGAGGAGCAGGGCTAGCTTCCTTGATGAAGAAGAGGAGGAGGAGGAGGAGGGATGCCGGCTCCCTTGATGAGGAAGAGGGGGAGGAGGAGGGCTGGCTTTTTTGATGAGGATGAGGACGAGGAGGAGGGCTGCCTCCCTTGATGAGAAAAAGGGACAGAAGGAGGACTGGCTCCCTTGATGAGGAAGAGTGGGAGAAGGAGGACTGGATCACTTGGTGAGGAGGAGGGGGAGGAGGAGGGCTGGCTCCCTTAATGAGGAGGAGGGGAAGGTGAATGGGTGGCTACCTTGATGAGGAAAAGGGGGATGAAGAGGGCTGGCTCTCTTGATGAGGAAGAGGAGGTGGAGGGGGGCTCCCTTGATGAGGAAGAGGAGGAGGAGGAGGGCTGGCAGACTTAATGAGAAAGAGAAGGAGGAGGAGGACTGGATACTTAGATGAGGAAGAGGAGGAGGAGGAGGGCTGGCTACCTTGATGAGGAAGAGGGGAGGAGGAGGATTGGCCTCCTTGATGAGGAAGGGGAGGACGAGGAGGGCTGGCTCCCCTGATGAGGAAGAGGAGGAGGAGGAGGGTTTGCTCCCTTGATGAGGAAGACGAGGAGGAGAAAGGCTGGCTTACCTTGATGAAGAAGAAGAGGATGAGAAGGGCTGGCTCTCTTGAGGAGGAAGAGGAGGAGGAGGAGGAGGGCTAGCTCCCTCGATGAGGAAGAGAGGGAGGAAGAGAGCTGGATACCTTCATGAGGAAGAGGAGGATGTGGAGGGCTGGCTCCCTTGATGATAAAGAAGGGGTGGAGGAGGGTTGCTTCCCTTGATGAGGAAGAGGAGGAGGATGAGGGCTGACTCCCTTGATGATAAAGTGGAAGAGGAGGGCTGGTTACCTAGATGAGGAAGAGGAAAAGGAGAACGGCTGGATACTTTCATAAGGAAGAGGAGAAGGAAGAGGGATGGCTCTCTTGATAAGGAAGAGCAGAAGCAGGAGGACGGCTGGCTCCCATGATGAAGAAGAGGGGGAAGAGGAGGCTAGCTTTTTTGATAAGGAAGAAGGGGAGGAGGAGGGATGGCTTCCTTGATGAGGAAAAGGGGGAGGAGGATGGCTGGCTCCCTTGATGAGGAAGAGCAGTAGGAGGAGGGTTGGCTCCCTTGATGATGAGGAGGAGAAGGTGTAGGGCTGGCTCCCTTGGGAAGGAAGAAGAAGAGGAGGAGGGCTGGTTCCCTTGTTAAGGAAGAGGAGGTAAAGCCTTTGCTCCCATGATGAGAAATAGGAGGAGGAGGGTTAGCTCGCTTGATGAGGAAGAAGAAGAGGAGGAGGGCTGGCTCCCTTGATCAGGAAGAGAGGGAGGAGGAGAGTTAGCTCCCTTGATGAGGAAAAAGGGGTGGAGGAGGGCTGCCTTCCTTGATGAGGAAGAGGAGGTGGATGAGGGCTGGTTCCCTTGATGATAAAGAGGAGGAGGAGGAGGGCTGGTTATGTAGATGAGGAAGAGGAGGAGGAGGAGGGCAGGCTACCTTCATGAGGAAGAGGAGGGGTTGGAGTTCTGGCTCCCTTGATGAAGAAGAGAAGGAGGAGGGTTAGATCCCATGATGAGGAAGAAGAGGAAAAGGAGGGCTAACTCTCTTGATGAGGAAGAGGATGAGGAGGAGGGCTAGCTCCCTTGATGAGGAAGAGGGACAGGAGGAGGGCTGTCTCCCTTGATGAGGAAGAGGAGGAGGTGGAGGGCTGGCTCCCTTGATGAGGAAGACGGGGAGGAGGAAGGCTTTCTATCTTGATGAGGAAGACGAGAAGTAGGACTGGGTCTCTTGATGAGGAAGAGGATCAGGAGGAGGGCTAGCTCCCTTGATGAAGAAGAGGGGGAGGAGGAGGCCTGGCTCCCATGATTAGGAACAGGGTGAGGAGGAGGAGGGGTGGCTCCCTTGATGAGGAAGAGGAGGAAGAGGAGGGCTGCCTCCCTTGAAGAGGAAGAGAAGGAGCAGGAGGAGGGCTGGCTGACTTTATGAGAAAGAGGAGAAGTAGGAGGACTGGTTACCTAGATGAGGAAGAGGAGGAGGAGGAGGGCTGGCTCTCTTAATGAGGAAAAGGAGGAGGGAGAAGGCTGGCTCCATTGTTGAGGAAGAGGAGGAAGAGAGCTGGCTCCCTTGATGAGGAAGAGGAGGAGGAGGAGGGTTGGCTTCCTTGATAAGGAAGATGGGAAAGAGGAGAGCTGGCTTCCTTGGTGAGGAAGAGGAGGAGGAGGAGGGCTGGCTCGCTTGTTGAGGAAGAAGGGGAGGAGGAGTTCTGGCTCAATTAATGAGGAAGAGCGGGGGAGGGAGGTCTGGATTCCTTGATGAGGAAAAGGGGGAGGAGGATGGCTGGTTCCCTTGATGAGGAAGAAGAGGTGGAGGAGGGCTGGCTGACTTGGTGAGACAGAGGAGGAGGAGGAGGGCTGGTTACTTAGATGAGGAAGAGGAGGAGGAGGAGGAGGAGGAGGAGGGCTGGCTTTCTTGATAAGGAAGAGGAAGATGTGCAGGGCTGGCTCCCTTGAGGAGGAAGAAGAGGAGGAAGGCTGGCTCCCTTGATAAGGAAGAGGAGGAAGAGCCTTGGCTCCCATAATGAGTAATAGAAGGAGGAGGAGGAGGGTTACCTCGCTTGATGAGGAAGAAGGGGTGGAGAAGGGCTTCTTACCTTGATGAGGAAGAGGAGGAGGATGAAGACTGGCTCCCTTGATGAAGAAGAGAAAAAGAGGGAGGGCTGGCTCTCATGATGAGGAAGAAGGGGAAAATGAGGGCTGACTCTCTTGATGAGGAAGAGGATGGGGAGGAGGGCTAGCTCCCTTGTATCTGGAAGAGGGACAGGAGAATGGCTGGCTCCTTTGATGAGGAACAGGAGGACGGGGAGGGTTGGCTCCCTTGATGAGGAAGAGGAGATGGTGGAGGGCTGCCTCCCTTGATGAGGAAGACGGGGAGGAGGAAGGCTTTCTATCTTGATGAGGAAGAGGAGGAGGAATAGGGCTGGATCTCTAGACGAGGAAGAGGATGAGGAGGAGGGCTGGCTCCCTTGACGAAGAAGAGGAGGAGGAGAAAGACTGGCTCCCATAATTAGGAACAGGGTGAGGAGGAGGGGTGGCTCCCTTGATGAGGAAGAGGAGGAAGAGGAGGGCTGCCTCCCTTGATGATGATGAGGAGGAGGAGGAGGGCTGGTTGACTTGATGAGAAAGAGGAGGAGTACGAGGGCGTGTTACTTAGATGAGGAAGAGGAGGAGGAGGGCTGGCTCCTTTAATGAGGAAGAGGAAGAGGAGGAAGGCTGGCTCCCTTGTTGAGGAAGAGGAGGAGGTGGAGAGCTGGCTCCCTTGATGAGGAAGAGGAGGAGGAGGGTTGGCTTTCTTGATGAAGAAGATAGAGAGGAGGAGGAGGAGGAGGGCTGGTTCCCTTGTTGAGGAAGAGTGGTAGGAGGAGGGCTGGCTTCGTTGATGAGGAAATGTGTGAGTAGGAGGGCACGTTTCCTTGATGAGGAAGAGGAGGAGGATGATTGGCTCCCTTGATGAGGAATAGGGGGAGAAGGAGGACTGGCTCCCTTAATGAGGAAGAAGGGGTGCAGGAGGGCTGTTTCCCTTAATGAGGAAGAGGGGGAGGAGGAAGGCTGGCTCACTTGATGAAGAAGAGGAGGAGGAGGATGGCTGGCTTCCTTGATGAAGAAGAGGAGGAGGAAAATGGCTGGCTGCCTTCATGAGGAGGAGCGGAAGGAGGAGAGCTGGCTCACTTGATGAGGAAGAAGGGGTGGAGGAGGTCTGTTTCCCTTGATGAGGAAGAGGGGGGGGGAGGAGGGCTGGCTCCCTTGATGAAGAAGAGGAGGAGGAGGGTGGCTGGTTCCCTTGATGAAGAAGAGGAGGAGGAGGAGGAGGACTGGTTACCTAGATGAGGACGAGGAGGAGGGCTGGCTCACTTGATGAGGAAGAGGAGGAGGAGGAGGGTTGGATCCTTTGATGAGGAAGAGGAGGAGGAGGAGGAGGGCTGGTTCCCTTGATGAGGAATAGGAGAAGGAGGAGGAGGAATGGCTCCCTTGATGAGGAAGAAGGGGTGGAGGAGGGCTGTTCCCTTTGATGAGGAAGAGGGGAAGGAGGAGAGCTGGCTCACTTGATGAAGAAGAGGGGGAGAAGGATGGCTGGTTCACTTGATGAAGAAGAGGAGGAGGCGGTTGGCTGGTTCCCTTGATGAAGAGGAGGAGGAGGAGGAGGAGGTGGAGGACTGGTTACCTATATAAGGATGAGGAGAAGGAGGAGGGCTGTCTCACTTGATGAGGAAGAGGAGGAGGAGATGGGCTGGCTAACTTGGTGATGAAGAGGAGAAAGAGAAGGGCTGGCTTCCTTGATGATGATGATTAGGAGAAGGAGGGTTAGATCCCTTGATGAGGAAGAGGAGGAGGAGGAGGGCTGGCTCCCTTGATGATGATGATAAGGAGGAGGAGGGTTAGATCCCTTGATGAGGAAGAGGAGGAGGAGGAGGGCTGGCTCCCATGATGAGGAGGAGGGGAAGGAGGAGATCTTTCTTCCTTGATGAGGAAGAGGAGGAGGAGAAGGACTGGCTCCCTTGATGATGATGATAAGGAGGAGGAGGGTTAGATCCCTTGATGAGGAAGAGGAGGAGGAGGAGGAGGACTGGCTCCCTTCATAAGGAAGAGTGGGAGTAGGAGGGTTGGCTCTCCTGATGAAGAAAAGGATGAGGAAGGCTGGCTCTCTTGATGAGGAAGAGGAGGAGGCAGGGGGTTGGGTCTTTTGATGAGGAAGTGGAGGAAGAGTGCCGGCACTCTTGATGAGGAAGAGGAGGAGGAGGAGGAGGAGAGATGGCTCCCTTGATGAGGAAGAGAAGAAGGAGGAGGATGGCTGGCTTCCTTGATGAGGAAGAGGGGGAGGAGGAGGACTGGCTTTTTTGATGAGGAAGAGGATGAGGAGAAGGGCTAGTTCCCTTGATGAGGAAGAGGATGAGGAGGAGGGCTAGCTCCCTTGATGAGGAAAAGGGACAGGAAAATGGCTGGCTCCCTTGATGAGGAAGAGGAAGAGGTGGAGGGCTGGCTCCCTTGATGAGGAAAACGGGGAGGAGGAAGGCTTTCTATCTTGATGAGGAAGAGGAGGAGGAGTAGTGCTGGATCTCTTGATGAGGAAGAGGATGAGGAAGAGGGCTGGCTTCCTTGATGAAGAAGAGGGGGAGGAGAAGGACTAGCTCCCGTGATTAGGAACAGGGTGAGGAGGAGAGGTGGTTCCCTTGACGAGGGAGAGGAGGAAGAGGATGGCTAGTTGACTTGATGAGAAAGAGGAGGAGCAGGAGGGCGGGTTACTTAGATGAGGAAGAGGAGGAGGAGGAGGGTTGGCTCCCTTAATGAGAAAAGGAAGAGGGGGAGGGCTGGCTCCCTTGTTGAGGAAGAGGAGGAGTTGGTGAGCTGGCTCCCTTGATGAAGAAGAGGAGGAGGAGGAGGGTTGGCTCTCTTGATGAGAAAGATAGAGAGGAGGATGGTCGGCTTCCTTGTTGAGGAAGAGGAGGAGGAGGGCTGTCTCCCTTGTTGAGGAAGAGTGGGAGGAGGAGGGCTGACTTCGTTGATGAGGATATGTTGGAGTAGGAGGGCACGCTCCCTTGATGAGGAAGAGGAGGAGAATGATTGGCTCCTTTGATGAGGAAGAGGGGGTGGAGGAGGGCTGTTTCCCTTGATGAGGATGAGGGGGAGGAGGAGGGCTGGCTCACTTGATGAAGAAGAGGAGGAGGAGGATGGCTGGCTCCCTTGATGAAGAAGAGGAGGAGAAGGATGGCTGGTTCCCTTGATGAGGAAGAGGGGGTGGAGGAGGGCTGTTTCCCTTGATGCGGAAGAGGGGGAGAAGGAGAGCTGGCTCCCTTGATGAAGAAGAGGAGGAGGAGGATGGCTGCCTCCCTTGATGAAGAAGAGGAGGAGGATGGCTGGCTCCCTTGATGAGGAATAGGAGGAGGAGGAGGAGGAGGACTGGCTCCCTTGATGAGGAAGGGGAGGAGTAGGGATGGCTCACTTGATGAAGAAGAGGGGGTGGAGGTTGGCTGGCTCTCTTAATGAAGAAGAAAAGGAGGAGGTTGGCTGGCTCCCTTGATGAAGAAGAGGAATAGGAGGACTGGTTACCTAGATGAGGATGAGGAGAAGGAGGAGGGCTGGCTCACTTGATGAGGAAGAGGAGGAGGAGGAGAGTTGGATCCCTTGATGAGGAATAGGAGGAGGAGGAGAAGGAGGACTGGCTCCCGTGATCAGGAGGAAGGGGAGGAGGAGGGCTGTTTCCCTTGATGAGGAAGAGGGGGAGGAGGAGGGCTGGCTCACTTGATGAAGAAGAGGAGGAGGAGTTTGGCTGGCTTCCTTGATGAAGAAGAGGAGGAGGAGGAGGAGGACTGGTTTCCTACATAAGGACGAGGAGAAGGAGAAGGGCTGGCTCACTTGATGAGGAAGAGGAGGAGGAGGAGGGTTGGATCCCTTGATGAGGAAGAGGAGGAGAAGGACTGGCTCTCTTCACGAGGAAGAGGGGGAGGAGGATGGCTGCCTTTTTGATGAGGAAGAGGATGAGGAAGGCTGGCTCCCTTAATGAGGAAAGGGAGGTAGAGGAGGGCTGGCTATCTTGATGAGGAAGAGGTGAAGGAGGAGGGCTTCCTCCCTTGATGAAGATGAGGGGGAGGAGGAGGGCTTGCTTTCTTGATGAAGAAGAGGAGGAGGAGGAGGAGGAGGACCGGTTCCTTTCATGAGGAAGAGTGGGAGTAGGAGGGTTGGTTCTCTTGATGAGGAAGAGGATGAGGAAGGCTGGTTTCCTTGATGAGGAAGATGAGGAGGAGGACTGGCTCTCTTAATGAGGAAGAGGAGGAGGCGGAGGGTTGGGTCCCTTGTTAAGGAAGTGGAGGAAGAGTGCCGACACCCTTGATGAGGAAGTGGAGGAGGAGGAGGCAAGATGGCTCCCTTGATGAGGAAGAGCAGAAGGAGGAGGATGGCTGGCTTCCTTGATGAGGAAGAGGGGGAGGAGGATGACTGGCTTTTTTGATGAGGATGATGATGATGAGGAGGGCTGGCTTCCTTGATAAAGAAGAGGAGAAGGAGGAGGGCTTGCTCCCTTGATGAGGAAGAGGAAGAGGAGGAGGAAGAGGGCTTGTTTCCTCGATGAGGAAGAGGAGGAAGAGGAGGACTGGCTCCCTTGATGAGGAAGAGGAGAAGGAGGAGGGCTGGTTCCGTTGATGAGGAAAAGGGAAAGGAGAAGGGATGGCTCCCTTGATGAGGAGGAGGAGTAGGAGGAGGGATGGCTCCCTTGATGAGAAGGAGGGGGAGGAGGGCTGGCTCCCTTGATGAAGAAGTGGTGGAAGAGGAGGGCTGGCTCCCTTAATGAGGAAGAGGAGTAGGAGGACGACTGGAACCCATGATGAGGAAGAGGAAGAGGGCTGGTTTTTTGATGAGGATACAGAGGAGGCGGAAGGCTGGCTCTCTTGATGAGGAGGAGGGAAAGGAGGGCTGGCTCCCTTGATTAGGAAGAGTGGGAGAAGGAGGGCTGGGTCTCTTGTTGAGGAAGAGGGGGAAAATGAGGGCTGGCTCCCTTAATGAGGAAGAGGAGGAAAAGGAGTAATGGCCTGAATTAATGAGGAAGAGGGGGAGGAGGTGGGCTCGATTCCTTGATGTGGAACAGGGGGAGGATGAAGGCTGGCTACCTTGATGAGGAAAAAGGGGAGGAGGAGGGCTGGCTCCATTGATGAGGAAGAGGAGGAGGAAGAGGGTTGGCTCTCTTGACAAGGAAGAGGAGGAAGAGGGCTTGTTCCCATGATGAGAAAGAGGAGGAGGATGAGGGTTAGCTAGCTTGATGAAGAAGAAGAAGAGGAGGAGCGCTGGCTCCCTTGATAAGGAAGAAGGGTTGGAGGAGGGCTGCGTCCCTTGATAAGGAAAAGGAGGAGGATGAGGGCTATCTTACTTGATGATAAAGAGGAGGAGGAGGAGGGCTGGCTACCTTCATGAGGAAGAGGAGGAGGGAGAGGGTTGGCTCCCATGAAGAAGAAGAGCAGGAGGAGAAGGGCTGGCTCCAATGATGAGGAAGAGGGGGAAGAGGAGGGCTGACTCTCTTGATGAGGAAGAAGAGGAGGAGGAGGAGGAGGAGGGATAGATCCCTTGATGAGGAAGAGGGACTGGAGGAGGACTGGCTCCCTTGATGAGGAAGAAGAGGAGGTGAAAGACTGGCTCCTTTGATAAGGAAGAGAGGGAGGAGGAGGGCTGGTTCCTTTGATGAGGAAGAGGGGGAGGATGAGGGCTTTCTTCCTTGATGAAAAAGAGGAGGAGGAGGAGGGTTGGCTCACTTCATAAGGAAGAGGGGGAGGAGGAGGGCTGGCTCCTTTGATGAGGAAGAGGAGGAGGAGGAGGAGGAGGAGGAGGGCTGGCTCCCTTGATGAGGAAGAAGAGGTGAAGAGCTGGCTCCCTTATTGGGAAAGAGGAGGAAGAGGAGGACTTAACGAAGAAGCTGGCTCCCTTGATGAGGAAGAAGGGAAGTAAGAAAGCTAGCTCCCTTGATGAAGAAGAGGATGAGGATGGCTGGCTCCCTTGATGAGGAAGAGGAGCAGGAGGAGGGCTGGTAGCCTAGATGAGGAAAAGGAGGAGGAGTGCTGGCTCCCTTGATGATGAGGAGGAGAAAGAGTGTTGGCTCTTTCGATGAGGAAGCGGAGGAGGAGGAGGAGAGATGGTTTCCTTGATGAGGAAGAGGAGGAGGAGGGCTGGCTTTTTTTATTAGGATGAGGAGGAGGAGGAGCAGGGCTGGCTCCCTTGATGAGGAGGAGGGGGAGGAGGAGGATGGCTGGCTCCCTTGATGAGGAAGAGGAGCAGAAGGAGGGCTGGTAAACTAGATGAAGAAGAGGAGGAAGAGGATGGATGGCTTCCTTGATGAGGAAGAAGAAGAGGAAGAGGATGGATGGCTTCCTTGATGAGGAAGAAGAGGAGGGGGAGGGCTGGCTCCCTTGATGATGATGGGGAGGAAGAGTGCTGGCTCTTTTGATGAGGGGGCGGAGGAGGAGGAGGGATGGCTTCTGTCCATATACTCACTGCACCATGTAGCTTGTTCACTGAGTTGAGTGATCAATTCGTAGGTTCTAATAAAAGGGTTCTTTGCAGAGATAACTATAATAAGGAATATATATACAGGGATGGGCAGCGCTTGACAGGGCGCGTTGGTGCCATGAAGCTGACTAATGTTTATACATATACTATAGAAAATGGAGGCTAGATATATCTATACAGGTGATACTATTACTTATGGTGCATGTTACATAAATGTCTCTATCTATCCTGTATCTCATATCTTCACCTCCCTCCCCCACACGCTCGTAGCTCTGTCTCGAGCCGACTGTGTTTCTGCAGTCTCTTTGATCGGCGTGGGGTCACTGGGGGGTCATTGACAAAGGACGTTCTTTTCTCGTCC
>JAYMFT010002095.1:0-17337 GCA_038088735.1 Panulirus argus | reverse complement strand
TGTATGTGTATGTATGTATATATGTATATGTTGATATGTATATATATATATGTATGGTGCATATGTGTGCATGTATGCATATATGTGTGTATGCGGGGGGATGGGTTTTTTCTTCGTCTGTTTCCTAGCGCTACCTCACTGACGCGGGAAACAGCGATCAAGTATAATAATAATAAAAGCATGTGTTTGTGAGTGGATGTTTCTTCCTTCGTCTGTTTCCTGGCGCTAACGCAGGAAGCGGCTATCAAGTGTGAAAGAAAAATATATGTAGAAAATCACAACAAATATGTGACTTTGTAAATACAGAAACACCGCTAGGGAAAGGAAAGATGAGAAAGATGTTAAGTGTTTGTTGATTGGCCAAATGTGAGCTTAAAATGAGCGAGTGAGCTACTGCTTCCTGGTTAAGTGTGCAGAAGGCCAGTGCTTCCTCATCAGAAATGCTGAGGTGTGGGAAATCCTAACTCTTAATTTCTAAGTAAATATCTAAGAGAATCTCTCATGCATGTGGGATTGCTTTGGGGAGAAAAAGTTTTTAATTTTTCAAAACATACATTGTTTTGTGCATTTCAGGATCTGTCTTGCAATTCCTTGATGGAACTCCCTTTGAGCATAGGTTATTTGCAGAGACTTGCCAAGTTAAATGCCTCAGAGAACCAGATAAAAGAACTTCCAGCTGAAATTGGAGATTGTTTTGGTAAGCTTTTAGGTTCATCCAGGTTTTTCATTGATTTTCCTGCTTGAATTGGATGTAAATATTCAGAATCACTATGCAGTAATTGGTTGTATCTCTTGGCATAAGAATAATTTCCTTGTTATTGGTATATGTTTTAATGCTAAAGCAATTTTTTTTCCCAGAAGAATGCCATTTTATTCTTCTAATGCTAACACATTGGCTAAAGGTACCCACATGTCATAATAAGAAATGTTGTTAATGTCCCAATAAGAGATGAAACAATTGTCCTTGCACACACTGTAAATCATACCCATTAGTGGTTTTTATTGCTAGCTCTATGCTTTGCACTGCTTCTGACACTCTTTCTCCCTTGAGTATACAAAGGTTTTGTGCTTTAGCTGTTTAATTAAGTGGAGGATTGAAACTTCTTTCTTTAATGTTGCTTTTTATTTTTTATAAGTAGCTGTAGTACAAGAACTGAATGACCTTCATTGCCTATATTCTACATGCAAGTTGTTTCAGTATTTTATCAAACAAATGAATATCCAGGAAAAACTCATGCAACTGTAAGGGAATGAGGATGGCAGTAGAAACTTTACGGAAGAGTAAGGTCTCTTTGCGTAAGTGTTAAGTTTTGCAGTAAGATACGGATTGGTCTTGTAATGTGGAACTCCTTTTAGAAGGAAGAATATAGGAGTAAAAGGGTGTGTTGACCTGTTTTTTCTTGTTAATTAATTTACATAAGAGAAAAATAAAGTTATTTAAAAGGGATTTATGGATTCAGAAAATGAGACATTTTAAAGAGAATAGAGAAGGACTTTATAAATTCATACCCAAATATTGCTTATTTAGGAGCATATGGTGAATCAGTGATTAGTCAAAAACAAATACAGGAGAGCTTCTTTGTTATTTTGTTGTGGTTATTTATGTATGTGGTTGAGGTTATATGTGAAATGATAGACGAGATGGGATGATTCTGGGATGATATGGCTGTGCCTCTTAGAGCAGATGGGAAGATACCACTTTTGCTTTATAGTGGTGAAAGTAATTCTGCTTGCTGAATTAGAAGATGATTTAGAAAGAAAGTTAAGTTACTATAGTGATATTCAAGGAAGATTCTTCCTTTTTCTTGAAACATCTCTTATTTCTTATTTCTCTCTCGTTATTAATGAAGTTTTAGAGATGTTTATACGGCATTTATAGATTTTCAAAAAGGAACGAGGTAAAGTGAATGAAGGACTTCAGAAGACTACATATTCAGTGCCTTAAGATTTTTAGATGTATTTCTTGTGAAAGAGTAAATGTTAATGTATGATTGGTGTGAAATAGATGTGGGAGAATTGCAGCATTATGTAATCTTACTATGTTTTGATGTGTATATGGATTGGGCAGTAACTGAAACAATTGTGAGATTGGGTAATTTTGGGTCCTGGTCATGCCATCTTGGAACATTTGGGAGATTACTGGTTTTTGAATTAGGTGATTTGAAAATGATATAGTAACTGTTATAAGTGTAGGGCAATGAGGCAGACAAGAGTAAAATTTTCATGTTTGAAAGAGATAGTCATCCTCACACTGAAATGAATATGAATGATTTAGAATTAGACATTATGAAGGAGTTAAGTATATATTTGTGATATCACAGAAAAGTATTGTCACATTGATTGATGAAGATAAAACCTATGCTAGAGAAACAGAAGAATAATTATGGGAGCTTTTAATTGTGGTTCACACTTTAGAACCCTCTTTAAGGAAAGTGACTTTGGTTACCTACATTAAAGGCTCAATCTCATTAATTCTTCTGGCATCACCTCTCTTCAACATTTTCTTTCCACACACCACCATGTTAGTGTTCCCTTTCTATCCTGTAGGTATTATTTTGGCCATTGTTCTTTTGAAATGTCTGCATGTGTCCCTGTGGCACACATCTAGCTGCTGCTTCTCACAGTTTCTTTGCACAAACCAGCCACTTGAGGATTGACTGTTATGATCCTCCTTCCCTTGAACAGCTAGGCTGTGGAATTTTCCTCTTTCATTTGTTTTCACCACTTCACATAGCCTTTCTTCCTTTAAGAGCCAGGTCTACAAACAGTGGCTCTTAATTTCTGCTTTATTTTTCTTTCATGTGAGATGGCCTTGATTGAGGCATGTTTTGCCCTGTTCCCTTCGTCACTTACTCCCCTTGCCTTGCTTACTCTAGATTTTTGCTATTCTTCCCTCAGTCTTTCTTGGTATTTCTTTGCACAGTCCTCTTTTTCAAGCTCACTTACTTTTCACCACCCTTTTCTCATCCATATAATTTCAAGTTTTTTGAAAGCTTCTACTAATCTTCACCCTTTTCTCCACAGGGTAATGATCATATATCCCACCAGCTGCCCTTCTCAGCATATTCACATTCAAGAGTCTTTATTTTGCCTGCATGTCAGTTAGTATGTAATCAAATAATGCTGGCTGTCTATCTCTCTCCTTCACATATACCTAAGGAAGTACCTATCTTAAATCAAAATTTCCTGTGGGCCAGTCCTTTTTTAACACAACTCCGCAAGCTTTTTACCATTTTTCTTTACTTTACTTAATACCTTACATCCCCAAAACCTTAATGAATACCTCATGCCTCCATGTATACCTTCACATTCAAATCTCCATTCATTAATACATAATCTTTTGCATCAAAACTTCCTCACAGGTGTACCCAAATCACTCTCTTTTCTTTGTCATTCTTCTCATCGTCATGTGCTTAAGCACTAATAATCATCTGCCTCTTGTATTCCACTTCCATTTTTTGCTCACTTCCTTGCACCGTTTCACACATTCCCACAACTCCCTTTTGAGATACGAGGCATTACAACCACAAGAAGAAATTGAGCAAAACTTAAAGCTGAAGGATGTTATAATAACTTTGAGAAAATTCTTCTTACCAAATATAACTGTTGAACACTGGAACAAACTACCTTATAATGTTGTTAGTGCAAGGACAACAAACAATCTATAACAACTGATTGGATTAATGTATCCTTAGTTCAGGTATTTACTAAATAAAAAGGATAACAGAAATATAAACTTACAAGTAATAATACATTTTCTTCACTCTCGTCTCAAAAGATGACTCCTCTGGCTCAAAACTCTGCCAAAGTGGAGTGTAATATAGCACAGTGTAGTGTAAAGTAGTATGATATAGTAGAACAGCAATATAGTGTATCTAAAGCATGTTCCATTTCATTCGTTCCCTTAAAATTCCATACTTGCAGTACTTCAGCATGGAAGGATTTTCTTCCATTCTTTTTCTTACTGGTTATTGTTGCTGGAAGGATTGAAGGGTTAGGAAAGAGCCTTTTAATTGTTTCATCTTTATTACAGTTAGAAACAGATCACCAGATAACCACATAGTACTGTAGTTAAGGGGCCTTCTGCATTTGTTTATTTGTGTGTATATACACCTGAGTTAGTGAGAAATAAAATTATGATTGTGGGATACATTTAACACCTGAAGCTTGTTTGTATTTATCCATCCATTTTGTATAATTCTGCATTGTATCATTAGCCTTCATCTTCCTCAGCTCTGAGTCAGCTTGATCTTAACCATAATCAGCTACTGGCTCTGCCGGACTCCATTGGTAACTTGAGAAAGTTAGAACAATTATACCTCCGTCACAACAGTGTTCAAGTGTTGCCTCCACTTCACAGCTGTACTTCCTTAAAGGAACTGCATTTAGGAAATAATTTCATTAAGGTAAGGAAATCATGGCAGTTAACTATATATGGAGTGATCAGTAGACTATTTGGAATGATGAACCTATGGTAAGGATTTCAAATGTTTGATTTTTGGAGTTAAGAAGTTATTGAAATAAAGGCTAAGAAATATGTGGAAGTGTTGTAAGGTACATGGAAAATTTCACAAGTTTTGTGGAAAATGTTAATGGCAAAACTGTACTAATATTGAGTTTTTCCCCAAGGTTTCAGGAAAGTGTGACTGTCAGTCTCTCAGTCTATTGTCATGTGTCCATTCCCAGTTTATTGGAATGAATAAGGTACATACAGCCTTTTCAAACATAACTCACACAAATCCTCATCTCATGGGTGTGTGTTCAAGTGGAACACGGACTTTTTTATAAGAGTCCACTCGTGGACAAAGATCCACATCAAGACTGGGCCTTAATTGAAAATTTTTTTTTATCATTATACTTGATCACTGTTTCCCACATGTTTAATAAAAAATAGCAAGGTAGCGCCAGGAAACAGACAAAGAAAGATCCATATACACATATATACATATGTGCACATATATGCACAATACATACATATACATACCATCATATACATATATACATACATACACACACACATGCATATACACATATACACATGTACATATTCATACTTGCTCACCTCCATCCATTCCTGATGCCACCCCGCTCCACAGGAAATAGCATCACTATCCCCTGCATCAGTGAGGTAGCTCCAGGAAACAGACAAAAAGGCCACATTCACTCACACTCAGTTTCTAACTGTCATATGTAATGCACTGAAACCTCAGCTACCTATCCACATCCAGGCCCCACAGACCTTTCCGTGGTTTACCCCAGATGTTTCACGTGCCCTGGTTCAGTCCATTGACAGCACGTTGACCCTGGTATACCACATCGTTCCATTTTACTCTATTCCATGTATGCCTTTCACCCTCCTGCCTGTTCAGGCCCTGACCGCTCAAAATCCTTTTCACTCATCCCTCAGCCTCCAATTTGGTCTCCCGCTTCTCCTTGTTCCCTCCACCTCTGAAACATATATACTCTTTGTCAGTCTTTTCCTCACTCATTCGTTCCATATGTCCAAACCATTTCAGTATAGAGAAGTATAATGAAAAGGAAGAAGAAGAGACAAGGGAAAATATTTACAAATTATTATCAACTTGCTTCATACTCTTTCATTTTTCATACTAAATTGGCTCTCTAATTGGGACCAATGTCTCCATTCATGCCACCTCTATGCACAAAATGCCTTCATTATGTGTGATCTTCAGTCATTCTACTGATATTTTTCTCTGAAATTTGTCTTGCCCAAATTTTTGTTTTTAAATCATGCTGATCAGTTGCAAATGTGGTTGACATCATTTAAACTATTGTAGGGGTTATGTGTATATATGATAATGAATGTAAGCACAGTGGTGTTGCCTGTTTGAGGTTAAACTGTGAGTGAAAAGTCACCTTGGCAAGCCTGTATCACTGTGGGTACAGTCTCTTTAAAGAATTTCCCACTCCCAAAGAGTTTACATTTCTCCATTACTGGGGATAGTGCAACACTGAACATCAGGAGCCTTAAGAAATGTCCTGGATAACACCAGGACTCAGAAATTGGTTCTGGAGTATTTATAGAATAAATAAATCATTCAAGTGCAGTTAAGTGTTTGACAAATGAATTTGTGACTAGGAAAATGGAAGAAAATTGCTGGTAAGTGTCAGATTTAACTATTTCAGTATTTGATATTGATTTCGGAATATGATGGAAATATTTGAGGAATGTTGACGGACAGACAAATTGTTAGTGTGCTGAAAAATGTAATGAAAGTTAAATTTGTCACTTGTCTAGTTAGGAGAGGGCTAGTGAAAGAAGTAGTGTAATGTGCCTCAATATATGCTTTTAGCATTTACATTTTGGTTAGAAGACTCATATGATTCAGGCTGTAGAGTGGACAAAGTGATGAAAGAAAAAAATAAGGAAGGTATGGAATTTGGAAAGTAGCGTTGATAAAGTAAAGTCTGAAACATTCAGGTGGTAGGGACATTTGAAAAGGATAATATGAAAAAAAAAAAAGGATGAATGTTTTGAAATTAGAGAAATTACAATAAGTTCTTTTTTAAATACCTTTGTACTTCAGATTATGTAATTTTTGTCTGTATAAGACACAGAAAATTCAGGTTTTTACCTTATTTGTGAAATGGAGAATAAACTTAGTCATCAATGATCATCTATCATCTTTTTCCACCAGCAGGTTGCATATAAGGAACTTCCAGTGCTAGTAATACACATGAAATATGAAATTCCTTTTGTTAATTGCTCATGATAATGTTTTTTGTACATTATTCAAATAGCTGTTGCTGTCAACCTTTCTGCAGGAGATGGATGCTGAGCAACTGGGTCACTTGAGGGGTGTTAGTGTCCTGGATCTGCGTGATAATCAAATTAATGACATACCCGATGAAATCACACTTCTACAAGGATTAGAGAGGCTAGATATGACTAATAACAATTTGTCAACGTAAGGAATTATTTATCGTTGATGTTTATTTCTCACTTTTATGTAACATCTCACCCCCATTATTGAGATAGTGTCAAGGAAAAACTAGCAGTCTTTCCCTGCTTATCCTATCCTTATACGAGTTTCAGAAATTTCCCTTGCTTTTCTTACCTGCACACTGTTTTTCTACAGTGTCTCTACTTTGTGTTATAAGCATTTCTTGATCTTGAAAACGGTCTCTAGGACATCTAGAAAAGACCCTTCAGATCGTTTTGTTTTTTAGTCATTTTAACCTCTTTCCAATTGTTATTCACCTGAATTGATGGGGATCTTGTGTTCATGCCCTTGAATATTTTTTTTAATTCCTGAGATCCTCTCTCATTTGATGACACTCTCCATGTTCATTATTTGCAGCTTCATTTTCTCTAATTTCTACTCGTCTCTAAACATTTCCACTTTATGTGATTTTAGATGATTTGTTCTTTATTTTTCAAATATCTCCCCATCTTTTGTAAGACCCAGAGGTGGGGCCCCATGAGTGTAAAACTCCCTCCACATACAGTACAAATAGTTTATTACAGATAAAGAATTGCTTTTGAATTTTCTCCTGTGTGATTAGTTTTATGTTTTTTGTTGATGACCGTGCATCACAGAAGTATTCAATAGGGTTCTGCCTCATGAAGATGAAAGTTCGTAGAATCATTTCATTCATCTCTTGGCTTGATAATGTTATCTTTTCAATATGCTCTCTAAAATCTTTTTCTTTCATAAATGTTCACCATTTTCCACAATGAAGTAGTGCTGAGAATCAAAGAAATGGCCTTATATGTTCAAACCCACTCTTTTACTGTCATATATAATGTGATGAAACCAGATCCCCGTATTTACAAACAGGCCTCACTTCTATAGCAATGTTTGGCATTTAAACTGTACCACTATAATTTAATCCTTTTTCCGTACCTTTTTACTTAAATTAATCTTCATTAAATTTTGCTCACTTATAAATTGTGTGAGTCTTTTTTCATTCCCCTTTGGGTCAGTTTATGACACAGTTATTTTGCTGTGGTACCATCAGTAAAGCTCCTTACCATGATTTCCTTTACTTCACTGTTGATGACTGATATCATTATTACTTTAAAAAGTTAAGAGGAAGAGAGAACACAAGAAGTTGTGAATACGTTTCAATGTCTTGCATCTAGAAAGTAATAAGTAGCAAGTTCAGGTTATGTTAGGTGTTAGATATATGTTTGTAATGAAGGTTTTATGACAATGAGAAAGCTGTTGTATAAGTATTTGTTCTCTGATATGAGAAAACTGTAGTATAGGCATTTGTTCCCTGATATGATGTGATTTTAATGCTTTACAAAGATTTTAAGTTGGCTACTACTCCTAGCCACAAGTAACATTAAAGAAAGATGTAAGATGTAGTTCTGTACCTGAATTGTAGGTATTATGTACAGTGGAACTGAAGTAAATATTAGTTTTATCATATATACCACATTACTTTTACAGATTGCCATATCATATTGGCCTTTTACCTCATTTAAAGTCTATGCCATTGGAGGGTAACCCTCTGCGACTCATCCGCCGAGATATTATCCAACGTGGTACTGTTCAGCTCCTGAAATACTTAAGATCAAGAGTGTCAGCACCAATCAATACGTTTCCTGGTTAGTTAACAGTACCTAAAGGGTTAAACTATTTCTGTAAGATATAAAGAACCTCTGAAATAGTCTTTGCACTTCTTTTGATTGAAATCTTGTTTTGTAAAATTTAGAATCAAGTTGTGTCATCATTATTTTTACCATTATGAATTAGATAATTTTTTACAGTCATAACAGCTTCAGGGATACATGCTTTAGGGTCCTGTCTGGAGAGAGGAAATGGAAACCTGTCATGTGAAGCCTAGCCACCCTATCAAGTTATAAGAACCCTCAACATCTTTCTTCTGTAGGTCAAGAATTTTCTTTATCTATCTACATTTTATCTTTAATTGCATACATTTTTACATGGGGTTGATTAACAGCATACCTGTATCTTTTATTGGGTTTTCTTTTACGGAACTGCCTTTTACAGAACTGAGGTTCTCACCTCTAACACCACAGGCTGGCAAAAGAGCAGGGACTCATTTTTCTGACAGCTGCCCTTAAAGACAAATGAATCAGTCAACTCACTGGATCAGCTAACCACCTGAATAGTTGTTAACAACTAGAAAAAATGAGTATGTATTATTGGATTACTCTTCACCCCTGATTGCATCTAAACTAATCCATTTTAGTAAAACACTGTGCTGGAGTTGTCCTCTTCCAGCAAACTGGTATTTCAACCTTAAAATGAGGAACCACAAAACCAGCTGAACCCATTTCTGGTGAATGATGATGAAAATTCACACCTCCCGCACCACCTTAGCCACTACTTGTGAAGCACTACTGACCCATTGTAACAGCATCCCATTACCTCTCAGGGGTGTGACGCACTTTATATGGTTTTCTTGGGTGTGAAGGCTTGTTTCAGGAAAACACATCTTGTCATAAGGATTTAAATCAGTACTGTAAGGTGCAACCAGTTGCCCGTTCTTAGTACACGGGCTTTGTTAGAAACAGACTTGAAAAGTTTGACACTGCTTATAAAGAAATCATAAGCTACAGTTTTTCTGTTTATTAATTTCAAGAGACAATATTCCACTAAGATTTTGAGATTTATGACCATGCAAATGTAGAGTGGTATAAGGCTAACATGCTGCTAAGAACGTGGCTGTCCAACGACTCCATCTTGAATGGGAAAATAGGGTAAGACTTCCCAGAAAATGGGGTTCTTGTTTCAAAATGTGTTTTAGGTCTGCACTGGAATGTGTGAGATGCTTAAACTTGAAACCTTCCACATATTTTTTATCAGAAAAACTTGTAGATTTTAGAAGATCTGCTGGATTTGGACTTCATTGACCCATAGATGGATTGCGACATAAAGCATGCCATGGTCCAGAACTTGTCACTTCCTACATATGCAAAGGGTCTGCCACATAAGGAGGGTGAAATTTCTTGGTAAGGAGTACCCTTGACTTGTTCACCTGTGTAAAATCAAAGAATGTTTTCAACCTTGTTTTGCAAATGGGTTAGAGGCAGCAGAGACCTTTTTCCCAAAGGGTCTGGGCAATCTAGTCTTTGGACCCAACATTCTTAGTATGCAGAAAACATTCAGTGGGTCTCCTTGTTATCAGTAACTGTATGGAGGGAGATGCAAGCTTTTAGTTAAAGTATCATGAAGAACAAAACCAATTTCTGCTCCTGACAGTTGAACTACATTGTATTTAACCAAACACTCTCAAAGGAGAAGATAGAGATGCACATTAGCCAGGACCAATAATTAAGCCCACAGTAATGATGCCTTGTGATCACTGGCACCACAAATGTAGGAAATGGCAGATATGCATGAAAGAAAAAGAAAGTCCTCAGATATCATTTCCTTTGTATTCTGCACTGTAATATTTTTTTTATCATTGTAAAATTCAGTATCAATATGTCATTGTACTTTGAGTTACCTTTGTTTGTTTTGATGAGGCTGCAAAATACACAACTCCTGATCTGTACTTGTTCATCTTTTGGGCTGTGATAGTGATGTCCATAAGCCAGCCCCTAATGACTTTAGATTCATACCAAATTTTATGTGAACTGTTCTTGGACATGTTTAATGTAGGTGAATGTAATGTCTTTGAAGTATTTAAGACAGTCTTTATCTTGACAGATGCCATTGGTCTTTTTGTTTGTAACTAAATACTTTTTTTCATACTTGACTGCCATTTCCCATATTAGCGAGGTAGTTCCAGAAACAGACAAAGAAATGCCACGTCCCCTCACATCCATTCTTTAGTAGTTATGTGTAATACACCGAAACTACTGCTACCTAAACATGCCCAGACCCCACAGATCTTTTTGTGGTTTACTGCAGATGCTTCTCATGCCTGGGATCAGTCCATTGACAGCATATCAACTTTTTATATCAGAAAATTAAAGAAAATTTTGATTACCCAGGTTAAGATTTTAAGATTAGGATTCTCTTTAATATTATGGATTTTAATTACTTAGATTCTGTATACACTTTGTTCAGGTTTTGAGAACACCCCAGCTGATACCAACTTACTAATGGAGAATAGGTCGATCCCAGACAAATACCAAATGAGAAATACGCAGACAGTGGCATATAATGAGAAGGCTACAGAGATTCCAGATCAGCTGTTTGAAAATGCCTCTGAAGCTGAAGTGAGAACTGTTGACCTCAGTAAAAATCAGCTCACTAAAGTTCCTGACAAGTAAGAGAAACTGTTTTCAGAAATGATACTGAAATTATCGTTAAAAGTCTGGTGATTCAACCTTGCTGTTTTGTGTATATATCCACCAAAAATGATGCTGAAGTTGCTCTTAAAGTCTTTCAATAGAGTTTTAGGTGACATGAAGCCTCCACAAAAATTGTCTTACCAATGTAAAATTCACAGCATAGCCTAGCCTTAAATGTACCTTCTTGCATTTTATAATGTTAATTTTTTGCTGAAAGCTTTTTACTACATGCTTTAACTTCTTAGTGCTGCTCCCTGATGAAGATGTTGGCATTCTTGCTCTGTTTTAAGGTGTCATTTTGAAGGGATGCCTTATTTTTATGATAAAGGTCAAGACCAGTGAGGTAAGTAGTAGTTGGTAAGCAGCCACCAGTCAGGGATGTATGTTATCGGTGCTACCCATCTGAGTATTGGGAGGGTTAGTTACAGCTGCTTTGTGAGGCAAAATTTGAGTGGTTGTCAAAGTTTCACTCCCGTGGCCCAGGTAGCATTCTTCTCTCTCTGCCCCACCCACATGAGGACTGCTCGCATTCTGTCCACAAACATACAAACTCTCCCTGTCTGATAACATGTGACAACACTTAACTCAATAAAGTCATTCTTCAAAGCTAGATTTTCTTTTGGCAAAATGGTAGGAGCAATAGATAGAAGTAGTTGGTGGGAACATTAGACAAGAGCATTATGTAAAATTAGTAGGTTGGAACATTGGGCTGACATATTAGGTAGTAGTAGTTGGTAGGAATATTAGGTAGGAGTCTGAAAATACTGCACTAAAGTTGCCCCACGCAAGTGCCTGTTAAGGGTGAGGCACTAACGGCTTAAGAAGCAGCACTAGAGATCACAAGTTATAGAGACTTTTGCCATGGCCACCCCCGTTGAGGGAGTTCCTGAACAAAGGGAATGGGCATCAGAGATATAGAAAGATAGACCAGTGAGAGCAATCTCAGAGAAACACATTGAGGGACTGAAACTGTATAAAACAAAAGTGACGGTGGATACTTGAAGAGCATCACCTCTGGTTGCCAACTTGCAGAAAACTGCATGTTGTATTTACATATTCATAAGGTGGATAACTGGACTTTTGATGGATATTCAATAGTTATCAGAATTCTTCCGGGTAGTTGGAATAATCAGATTTCTGGATATTTGATAATCAGACCTTTTTGCATCTTTAAAGAGAAAGATGAATTTCCATGTAAGGTGCTTTTTTACTGTTTTGCTTGGCTTACAGATTGATTTATAATTGCACAGTATGTTAAGACAGATAGGTCAGTTGGGGTATGAAAATAATATTTTTATTGTGCATTTTTAAAATTGTAATGATAAGAGTATATCAGAATTGTTAGATATGCCTGATTTTTCTTTTTTTTTTTTTATTCTTGTGTTCATTATATTGTCTGTTAATGTTTACAATATTTTTTGCAGATTAGAAATGCTGGCAAGACATGTATCAGAAGTTATGCTGGGACTTAATAGGTTAACAGTTTTACCTACATGGATTGGAAGCTTTCACCGTTTACAGTTCCTTGATCTACAAGGGAACCAACTTTCTGACTTGCCTACAGATTTGGCTGAGCTGTTATATCTTCGTGAAATAAACATTTCCGCAAACAGGCAAGTAGCACAACACAGGCTATGAGATCATGGGTGTCTTTATGTTTACATAGTTTCATTGTGAATGAGATTAAGGTTTCTGAGTCATTTAAGTTAATGTGATCTGAGAATTTTTATTCATTTCTTCAAATATAACCTTATCAGTGTTATCAACTTTCCCTTGTGAGTTTTTTATTCCAGTTATTTGATACATTACTAATGATTTACCCCATATTGATTTATGAAGTTATTTAGGATGATACTTTGTATTACTTTTTAAGTTAAGTGTGACAGATATGGAATGTATGTGGTGGTGTAGAGAAACAGGAAGACATGCAGTTAGCGCTACCTACTAGCCCTGTCGTTTTAGCAAAATGTCGTGGTTTGTACTCTTTAGTAAATACCCTGTCTTGGTCACCATCTGCAACTTGCTGGAAATAGTGGTTAGTATTCATCATTCCTCATCTCAGGGATGGGGGATTGGAGTATTCCTTTTTCATGTTGAAACAGACTCTTACTTTTACTATTTGGTAAGAACTGAAATTTTTATTAATTTTGATTTATTTCTACTTTCTTTTTATAATTTTTCTTTCTCCTAAGATGGCCTTGATTTGGGCAATTTTTTCCCATGCCATGTTGGTCACTATAAAAAAAATGCAAAACCTTTTCCTTTCTATTTCAGGTTTGAACAGATACCTGCTTGCATTTATGAGATGGCTCAATTGGAAATACTCTTTGCTGCTGACAATCAAATTAATTTGTTGTATGTTGAAGGCCTCTTAAAGTTAAAGCGTCTGGCAACACTAGATCTCCATAATAATAACATAGATTTTGTACCTCCTCTAATGGGGAATATGACACAACTAAGGTAAGTTGTTTCTTACTTAATGATGTTCAGTGGTCTTCCTGAGTTAGCCTCTTTGAACTGTGTTTAATTTTGTTTTTATAATCATGCATGATCACTCTTTCCTGCATGAGCAAGGTAGCATCAGGAATGAATGACTGAGCCATAGAAGAAAAATCCTAACATAGCTCCTTCCTCTATTGCTTCTTTTGGAAAGCATTAGAGGAGGGGAGGATTTCCAGCCTTTTCCTTCCACTCCTCTCATTCTCCTACTATGACATGCAAGATGATAACATTCTGGGTAAAATATCTGCTGGTACAATGCTGTTGAGTGTAATTAACAGGTTAAAATTCATAGTAGGAATTAGATATGGCATTTGCTGTTTTTCACTATCATTGAGCTGATCCTTCTTTCATTGATTCTTAAACACCTCAGGTGGAATTTTAAGTGTGCCTTCCTGAAGGATATGCACAGACTTCTTGAAGATCATGCACCTTTTATAGATTGGTATTCTTCAAGTTTTATGTCTTTTCTAACAATCTTATGCTTTCATGGTTTTTTCTTTGCCAGATTGTTTAGTGATGTGTCCTCTATTATGGCTAAAGTTTGGAACTTGTGTGCAGCTTGGCTTTCTACAGATTTCCTTGTCTTCAAAAACAAATTGTTTTTATGTATGTGTGTCTTTATATCCAGTGTTATTTGTTCCAAATTTTTGTATGCTCAGACTCTTCATTAGTCATCTTGTGGTTAGTTGAGAAATTATTGACATCTTTCAAAGTAAGTCTTTTCTCTTTCATTACTTGATTCTTTATTGTGTTAATAAGATAGTTGTTAATTATTTGCAGGAGTCTGCAACTTCATGGGAACCCATTCCGAGTACCAAGAAGAGCTATTTTGGACAAGGGAACTCATGAAATCCTTGACTACTTACGCACAAGAATAGTTGATGAATAAGTCATTCATTCAATGCCATTTTAGTAGATTGTAAGTTGTAATTTTGTGGAAAAAAGTTATTAAATCATACTATTTTTTACTAAATCATACTATTTTTTCATCATTTTTAGTTAGATTATATGAAAACTATCAATTACAAACACATTTAAATAGTTTTAATGTTAAGATAGAATTATCAGTAACAGTGGTGTCCATTTTACTACTTGAGGTGCTGTTTTAACTTTCTAAGGGAAGTTAGAGAGGCATTAACACTTGCACAAGCATGAACCCTCCAGATACCCTTGAGATGAGTGAGGCACATCAGGAAGCTGCTAACAAATGTTTACTATGATTATGAATTGGTAATGCTGTTGTGGAATCATAAGTTAAAAGTACTAGATAGGAACATTAGACAGGAGCATTAGGTAGAGCCTCTGCAAACTGCATCAGTGTTGCCCTCTGCCATTAGCCTGTTAAGGGTGAGGCACTTAAGGGTAAGAACCAGTACTGGAGTTTACTAGTTATGGAAACTCTATTGCCATGGCCACTTCCTTGAGGGAGTTCCAGATGGGAATAAGTAGAATAGGTATCAGAGATATAGATTGATAGACAGACACTGTTGTTGTTCTTAGATTGTTATAAACGCATTTGCTCAGTATTGGTTGCTTTGTAATACTACATTCACAAAATTGTATGTTTCATACCAACATCGCCAATACAGAAAGTTTGTTGAAATGCATTTTTACGATAATTATAAATTTATGGTGCTCTCGTTAGTCTTAGATTTTTTTATTCATTCGTACATAAAATAATTGCTTTGTAAACTGATGTACTCCAAATAGTATGTCTTATTTCCATTTCAAAGTAAGTTTGTTGATTGCTGTTGTGCAGTATGTATTTTACTGGTGTGAGGGATGTGGAGGAAGCCCTTGAACTTGAGACATTTGGTACAGCTAGAATATGCACAGAAGGTTGGTTCATGGTTAAAACCATAACACATGCTTATAGATCCAAAAATAGGTACTGTATTCCTAGTAATATATTTTTAGTGACCTTTTAACCATGGTAGCACATTCCATCCAGTTTATCCCAGCATAAGTATTCTGGAGAGTATGTCTTAAGATTTGTACAACAGTTGTTATGCAGGGAGTAGACTTTGCCTGGGTCTCCCACTCAGTAATGGGATATTCTGTGTTGGTGATGCAGATGCATAAAAAAATCTTGTAATCTGGAATTATCAGTGTTAATTTTTCTGGATTTCTGAGATTGTATTAAGAAAAATACCCTCACAAAATCTACTTGCAATTTATGCTTTTCTTCTGCTGCTGCTTTCATCCTAGGTATATGCACTGTGTCACAGCACTAGTAAACTGTATAAGAATAACATAAGTAATGCATAAATTTACATATTTTATTGACAACATTTTCAGGATTTCTCTTGTATGTTGTTTGGAGAGTTTTTCCTTTTCTCTTTTCATCCTAATTATTTTTTCATATAAATTCTTATTTCTTTCCCTTTTTTTTTGTAGGAGAAGAGCCAACAGCTACCTCGCTTATGAGATGATTAACTCAGCATACAGACCTCAGTGAATGCCTCATGTTTCTTCTGGGTCTTCAGAAGAAATTCCGTATATGCAATACTGCGTTAAAATGGTGTATAATTATATAAGATTCAAAAAAATTCCTCCAGCAATGAATGTTTGTAGAGAAAACTTCTTGGAGTACTCATGAAGTTATAAAATACTTACCTTTGCTTTTAGGTAAGAGTATTCTGGTTTATTTTTTCAGTATATCATAGTACATTACTTAATTGATTACTTTGCAGACATTAATTTTTATTCTGTACTGAACAGAGCTCTGATGATACTGGCTTCTTTTTGTTAACATTTAGTTAGCTGACTATAATTCAGTAATTAAACCATGCAACTGAAGTGCCTGCCTCCTTCAGTTCAAATAACTGCTTGTTATAGTAAGACCAGTCATTCATAACTATTAGAAGACCAAAACACATATTTGAATTTGCAAATGTCACATGCTGTTCACTGCTAGACTGCTGAGTATTACCTTGGGGTATTTTCCACTGAGAAGGAATGATGAGTTCTCATTTTGAAAATAAGAAGATTTCGTTTTTCAAATTATAAACAAATGGAGAGGGTGACTTTTACTGAGTAACCATTCTGTGTGAAATTTATTCGCCTAAATTGTATTAGATAAAAGAAAAGATAAGGGAAACCAGAATGTTCTCAGCTGTTTAAATTTACTTTGTAGTCCTAAGCTAGTGATTTGCTTTTCAATTTTGCTGACTCAGAATATAAATCAGCTATCACATGTACATTCTAACTTTACCAATTAGAACCTCAGTAATAGAAGCAGCCTGGTAATGAGGCTAGCTCTTTCAGTGAAGCTGCAGGTGCAAGGCACACTGAACACTCATATTTTTTGAAATCCTTATCATTTTTTGTCAAGCATGAAGATATACTCAATTGTTCCATCATTTGAAAAAAATTCAGATTTTTTATGAATATGAAAATTATAGGATGAAATCCGGCAAGGTGGCAGGATTGGATTGTATTGCAGTCGAATTTATTAAGAAAGTGGATGACTGTGTTGTTGATTGGTTGGTAAGGATATTCAGTGTATGTATGGATCACGGTGAAGTGCTTGAGGATTGGCGTAATGCATGTATAGTGCCATTGTACAAAGGCAAAGGGGATAAAGGTGAGTGTTC
>JAYMFT010002084.1:0-17338 GCA_038088735.1 Panulirus argus | reverse complement strand
AGAGATAGACAGATAATCTCAAAGCATAATGGATGACTGAAGGGCAGGAAACAGAGATGAAGAATTTGATGAAATGAAAAATAATACGGAAGATTAGGGAAAAGAACATTAGATTCAAGAAAAAAGAGCAAAGAAGAAATAATTAAGGTGATGGACGGCAGAAGAAAACGGAGGAACGGGAGCGTGGAAGAAGGGAAGAAATCCAAGTAGCTTCAAAAATAAAAAATGAGCCCGGGGGTGGTTATATAGAGAACATGGGAACACCGGTGGAGGCTGGTGCGTAAAGAACTGAAGGAACACGAAGAGGCGGAAAGGTCTGAGACGAAGCTCGGGAAAGCAACGCAGGAAGAAGAAGAAGAAGAAGAAGAAGAAGAAGAAGAAGAGGAGGAGGAGGAGAAAGAAGAGGAGGAGGAGGAAGAGGAGGAAGAAGAAGAGGAGGAGGAGGAGGAGGAGAAAGAAGAGGAGGAGGAAGAGGAGGAAGAAGAAGAGGAGAGAAGCTGAGTACCAGGAGGCACTAAGGTTATCCATGAGATACCGGGAGTTACTTCGAGAATCTGAGGTGATGCAGGGAGTGGTTTGGTGGAGGTGGTGGAAGGAACACAACGAACGACTGCGTAAGTGAGAGAGCAACTATGAACGAGGAACCATGTCACGGGGAACGAAGACGAAGTCCAAAGCGTGAGATTAAACAGAGGAGTTTCAGAATCCACAGGCACAAAAACCGAATCTTACAAAAGACAATCAGATTACGTAAGACTTACTATGAGACAATGTTATGGCTTGAGGGCGTCACAGAAACAATGATGCTGGCTTTGCCAAAGAAGATTAATAAGACCCGAGTGCGGAGACCGTCGAACACTCAGCTTATTAACAACACTAGTTTCAAAGGTCAAAAAACAGAGACTTACTGACCAAAGAGAGACGGAAGCAAAAGTTATTAACTTCATATTGAGGGGAATCAGTCCGGTGTGAAGAAGCGATGTGGGATGAAAGGCTACAGGAAACTACAGGACCGATGGGCATTATATTGTGCCAAAGGAGTCTGGTGGTGTTTTTGATGATACGCTGTTTGTACACGCGGTAAAAATAGTATCTCACAGTTTTTCGTTTGAGACAATATGACACCACGGACGAAGGATTTTGAGAAATGCCCATTGGTCTGGCTTCACACGGGTAGACCTGCTTTCATAATTGTGCAATATACATCGACTGCTATCTACATTTCTTGTCATATGCCATAATAAACCATTAATTCTATATTTCGATGGAAATAAGTATAAAGTGGGGCTGCCATAATCATTTGGAAATATGTCTCACATTCACGCCTGGCAAAACTCTACCGAAACAAAACGAGTCGTATTGATCATTTCGAAATTCATCGGACCCATCCGGGAAGGTACTTTTTTTTTTTTTTAACCGTATGTACATTTAATAGAATTTGAGAAAAGTATCCCGCCAGAGTGAGCCTGGTGAAGTTGATGGACCTTCTCAAGAAAAAACAAATAATCATAGTGACAAAAGGTGATTCGTAACCGGGAATGAACGACATGTATAATGAGGAATGTGGCTGGCTGTGCAGGCCAGATGTTCGCCATGAGAATATGTTATCACTACTGTACTCGGGAGATTAATCAATACAAAAATACAACATAAATAAATGAACTGTGAAGCACATCATCTATGTATGGAGTGAGGGTGGAGTGAGGGAAGTAAACGGCGGAGGCGCGTATGGTCCCTCCAGAGAAAGTCGAACCCGTCCCACGACGAGTGGTGGAGTGGGTCGAGAGATGGGAGGAGAGGCAAGGGGTGGAGGATTTGACAGGGATGATACTATCTCCCCAAAGTTAGATATGGGGTGTTCCGTCCTTAAGTAAGACAGGGGGGAGTTTTGTCCCTAAGTTAGACATGAGGAGTTCTGTCCCTGAGGTTCCAAAGGGGAAGAGTTCTGTCCCTGAGGTTACAAAGGGGGAGAGTTACGTCCACGAGCGAACACAGAGAGGGAGTTATGTCTCCCTTAGGTTTTTTCAATGGCATTCCGGACGGAAGAGTAAAACTTAAGAGAGAAAAAAAGGCACGAAGAAACAGCTGGAAGGGGAGGTGTAAGCTGGGGAATGGTGCAAGGAGACAATACCTCTCTGACGACCAGGTCTACAGAAGCACTGCGAGGGAAACCCCAAAAACTACGAGATATGATTAGATGTTGAGGGTGGAGACGGTTCAATACTTCGATCACACGGTGGTGCATTTATAGTCCAGGTGGAAGAGAGAGAGAGAGAAAATAAAGGATACTACGATGATAGATATATGACGAAGGGGGGAAAAGGAGAATCTATGGCACACTGGTGATGTTTACGAGACGAAGAACTGAATCTACAGCTGTTCCTGGGGTCTAGTGGGAGGCATGGTTCACACACACACACACACCTCACAAAAAGATATGACACATGGGGAACTTCCAGAACAGAATGATTGGGGAAGGCTTGATTAACGGGGACAGATCTATAAAAAGATTTGTGGGAAGGACGATAAAGGGATTCTGGACAGAACTGAAGAAAAGGATTTTTGGAAAAAAAAAATAGTGGTTCATGAGGCGTGATAAAGGACTGATGATGCAATACTCATGGGTGTAATGGATTGACGTAAGGACAACGATGAGGAGAGTGATATATGGAGAGCGAACGACGAGTCTGAGTGGTATAAATAACAGGTTACGAGGACAGAGCAAGGGAAGGGGAGGAGGTTGGTCAGCGTGGGTGAAGCTGATCAGTACTGGTGGCAGTGGGCGCTTGAGAGCGAGGGAAGGAGTGGTTGGTTAGTGTGGGAGAGGCTGGTTGGTCAGTGTGGTAGCGGGTCATTGTGGATGTGGCTATACCGACTACCAGGTTCATTAAGGCCTACCAGGCCAAGATATAACCAGGTCGTGATATTTTCAACACCTTCTGCAGGGGTTCAAGACTATTATTCTAAGACCATACATGGCCCTTAGACGCTGAAATGCTTGCTTACTTGCTTGTTTGCTTGCTTGGGCTTCAGGCCTATCAACTGTCAGGGTCATTTAAGGCCATCAGCGTTAAGCCACATCCATCAACCGAAAAAAAAAAAGTAATCTTTAACACGTTCTTCAGGTGTTGAGGATAATTATTAGACCACTTACATTCTCACTATGCAAAGGGCCCATCCTGTGAGAAGGTCACCTACTGAAAAACAAATAGGATGATCCGGCAGAAGGACAAAAATAACATTATTCATAATATGCACACCACATGTTTTCCTTGGGTTCGAAATGAACGCGCCTCGGCGCAAGAAAATGTTACCAAGTGTTTTACACTCTTGATACAAACTAATATATTCAAGCACTCGTGATTTTTCGCCACAGCAACGCGCTATTAACCCCAGGTCAAGGACCGAAGAAGAAGAAGAAAGACAACAACAACAGAAAAGAGATAGAGGTCTGATGAAGTGTTTTCAAAGACTTCATCTCGAGTCATTCTCTTTACAATAACAACAGACAGAAAACGGAGTTTAAAGATTTATCGGTTGGCGGTTATAACGGCCTCGCTGGCTGACCCCCATGCAGTCAGTCGACAGGTCTGAATTTCAACCCATATGACTAAACCAACATGGTTTTGCTACTAAGTGATTATTTCCCTCGTTCCGTGCATGAGACACCTTTGAGGACCCATAGGATCATTCAGAGCAGGCAAGCCAAGGTGTGTTCGGTATCTAAAGTAATGGCGTGTTGAGACCTCGCTTTACGACAGTGCGGTAGAGACAGCGTCCATGACCGTGTTCTGGGCGTGACTGGGTCCTGAGTTCCTCTGCACAAGAGGTCGGGGTATTAGACGGGTTACCTCACATGGTTGGTTCTGGGTACCTCACCAGGGATTGGGAGTACCAGACGAGGTACCTCATAGGTGGTATCGGGTAACCAGAAATGGGTAAGGTGGGCGGTTTGTCTTGAACATAAACAACGGTCTACCGTAGCAGGGGCATGATTAACCTCACTAATCGCTCATATATCCTACCAGAGCACATCAACCAAAGTCTCTCACGTCTTGTTTTCTCGTCTTGATTTGTCCAGTACTATTTTGTTCCACTTTACTTAAATCTTTATTTTTTTCTTACTTCCAACCTTTCCTTACTGCTTCTTTTTTGGCTCTTACATTTCTTATCTTTTTAAGTTTCGTTCTTCACCTCTTCCTCTCACATTCATCTCTCCTCTACGTCTCACACATTCCACTTGCTCTTACGTCTCAATCTCTCATGATTTCTCTCTTTCCATCTTTCTCGTACTCTGTTCCCCAATTTCCTCTGAAGTTCCAGGTTTACCTACGCCATACTCATGTATTTTCTCCCTATATCTCCTCCCTACAAGTTTGTTTCTCTCCCTTGCTCCATTTCACCTTGTTTGACCATCCACCTCGTCTCCTTACCTGTGTGTCATAACTTCCTGTAATATACTTTTCCATCTACCTTCTGCAACTGTCCTCACCAGCAGTTCAAAATGCCATTGCTTCTCTCCACATGAACTCCTCTTATGGTCTAGTTCGCGCTTCGACAACTTGGGGAGAGATCGGTTCAGGTCAGGTCGCGCGAAATCAATCTTACACCGTCCGAGCCAAGACTGCTGGTTATTCTTTCTATGCTAGGCTAGATTTTCTGTAAATTCGCACTATGCTAGACTGGACTTAATGCCTTTTCTGTAAATACACCATATATCTACTTTATATTTCCTTTTTTCATCTCTTATTTTCCTACACTTCCTCACTCTATCTTTTTGGACAATTCGTTCTAAATTAAAACCTTTGTTTCGTTACATTTTCACTTCTGTGCGTTGCTGGAGTTGAAAATCAATGAAAATACGTCGCTTATCCACTTGAAACTAGGGGTCAGGCGACTGTCTGTTTATATGTCAGGTCAGTGATCAGGATCCGGGAACCCAATATGTGAAGGACGCTTGGCATAACTTCAGTAGCACTGTCCTGACCCCAGAACATCAAGTCTAGAGGAATGTTATGGAGGCAAAAGCTTTATCAGTGACCTGCTAAATTATCTTGTGATACGTAAAAAAAATATTTAGTAAAGGACTCGTATCGTATATATCAGACCCAGACTAGGGCATGCAGCACCACTCTGGTCATCCCATTTGAGATGGGACTCACTGATCTGCTGGAGAAGGTCCAGAGGAGGGCAACAAAGATTCTACCAGAAGTGAGGGAGCTACAGTCACAGGCACGGGCCAACAGCCACAGGATTATCAATGTTTTAAGAGGAAAGAAAATGGGAAGAACGGATTATACCGTACAGCTTCCGAGTATATTTGATGAGGTAACTTCAAGCAGTTCCTCAAATCAGAAACGAAATGCCAACGAGAAAACAAATATTTAAAGGCAAGGCTTTCCTCTACTCTATTAAAAGCTTTAGTCTTGGGCTATATATATATATAAAAAAGAGTCTCTATTGAGGCCAGCCCTTCTGATGAAACGTATAAAAGGTCTGAAGATATGGGGGGAAAGTATGGAGAGAGAAGAGCAATCGATGGTTTTCTAGGGAAGCAGAAAACCTAGACTTTTAGAAGTAGGGCAGCTCGTAGTGGCGGGGGAAAAACATGGGAAAGGTGGGAGTTCCACAAAGCCTAGTTTCCCGCGTAAAAAAAACTCACGTCACAACGGCTCATATCCCTGAGTTGCCAGAGGCCACACGACAATCAATTGACGCAGTAGCTTGCCTGCCTAATGGCAGAGGCATGCAAGTAGCCAACACTCGGGAACAGACAAAGACAAAGTAACGTCTGCAGGAGAGAGCAAGAAAGACAACGAACATAACTGTGGAGGACTAGTGTAACAAATAGAGTCTGCCGTCAAGCTCTGCAAGACATTATAAGAAGGGTTGCTTGAGACTCAACCCTCTCAAGCAAGAACCAGGTTACGAGAAAAATGAAATGGAATAAAGTTGTGGATGCATGGAACATGCTAAATAAAGAAGGTGTAAATACAGATCGTATAATCATATCTAAAAAAAGAAAAAAAATGAAACTATGATATTTAAGAGTTTATGACATGGGTGCTCCACAAGTAATGACTTAAATCTCCATCTTGAACACACACACAAATTGTACTAACATTGTAAGTAAGATATCAAATAGGAGTGAATGATTTGTGGGGATTCAAAATGAACACTCAGTAATGTTGCCCACTTCAGTGAAGCAAAACTTTATATGAATATCATCAAGTAGAGGATCTCCAAACAATAAAAAAGTAACTGATATAAAGAGTGTAAAGATACATATATAAGAATTACTATAAAGAATTACAGCTCAGGGAAATTAAATGAGAGTATAATATTTATTACTAAAGGGCAGCACTATCAGCTGAAGTGATTTAAAATCTTCTCTGGATAGATAAGCATTATTTTTGTGCCAATAACTTATAATATTACTGTTATTCTTAGAGAACTGTTCAAGACCTTAGGCATTTCCTGAACAGAGTAAACAGAGATCCTTAACAGAAGACAGGGAAACTACTCCATACAACAACCATTACAGCTGGAGCAGTCTAAGGTAAGCCTGTTAACAAAAAACACACACAGATACAAGAAGGATCGAGTTTCTCAGCTCGATCCTATATCAGAAATTGAATCAAACAAGATAAAGTATCAACACCTGTCACATGTGACCAGATCCACAAGAGAGGACAACAGGAAGAAAGGATGAATCCTCTTGGAACAAAAGCTTGGGATATTACCTGAAATTTTCTAAAAAAGGAAAGGGATCATAAATTAACATAATCAGAAGAGGAGTAAAAGAAAGCAAAAAATCAAGGTAAAGATCACTAAAAGGAGTCATGAGATGAGAGAGAGGAACTTAGGGATTTAAAGAGAAATAGACAATGAGGAAGAATGCAGTTTCAAATTAGTTGATGGTTACTGTGAAGGTGAGTAACATGAAGGAAGAAGATGAATTCACTGGAAAACTAGAGGTCAACAGGGTCTTTTCCTACGTTTCCTAGAGGCTGTCCAACGGGAGAAAATGCCTATAAAACATACAGAACCAACTGAAAAATTCAGCAACGATGGGGAGCAGGAGCAACTTCTGGGGATGATCAACAGACGCGGACAGTGATGACTTATAGTGTGGAACAGAGATTCGGGGACATTCAGGGGTACACAGGTATGTTAGATAATGGTAACGTCAGAATGTAAGCGATGTATACAAAGGCTGGTGGATTCGTATTAAACGATAAAGAGCTGGAATTAAAGGATTGCAGTAGGGGTAACGCACCTGATGTTGTTGGATCTTACAATATACTAACCTAAGAGATACAATCTCACGTGTTCTGTTCAGAGGGGTACATGATAGTAAGGAGGGAGAGAGAGAGGACAAAGCAACAGGAGGTTTGACTCTCCTAATAACGGGAAGATCACCTTACAGGAAGAAGTGGAAGATGGCCAATTCAGACAATATGTAATGTGGGAGGAGTAGCTACAGGAAAGGAGTGCATTGCGATGTTGACATTATATAATCCTCTAAAGAATTTTGACGATCCAGAGCAAGTATTCACTGATAACGATGGAGGGGAACTCGGGATGGTGCATGAAGCAGTAAAACATGCGCTTCTCAAATGATGGTGAAGTACTGATCATGAGGAATCGAGTTATAAATAGATAGATTGTGGGAATCTGGTTTTCCGTGATGTCAGAGAAGCATGGGGATTCAAGTTTAGGGTACATACAGGAAAATATGCTGTACACTAATGAACATACTCGAAACAGAGGGACTGTTAACCCAGCATTACTAGATCTTATCTTCAACCATACTTATTTTCACCCACACTGATAATACTATATATGATAAACTACTTGGAAAATGTGATCATGTAATGCTTAAGGTTGATCATAATTACAGGCGGTAAACGAAGATGTTAAAAGACCAGAGGTGAGACAAGATCTAAAAAAAATATATATACACAGGATCGTGTAAACTACACACAACTCAACAATTCCTATGGTAACACGAACTCGGAAATAATTTTCAGTAGCCAGGAACCAGGGCATTGCTGTGAAGAGTTATATGAATATCCATAATGATGGATTAGGAACAAGGAACGGTACCTCCAGCCTCAGATGTAGAGGAAAAGGTTTGAGAAAAGAGTGAGACACGATCCAATAAAAGGTGCCAAAGAGCAACGAGGCTTCACGATAAGCTTTGACGAGGCGACTCGCCAACCTGCCAGCGTTTGTAAGGTGTATGATAGCAAGGACCTAGTATAGCAGGATAAGCAAGGAGGAACACAGAATATCTGAAATGAATTTTTGCGACTATAGACACCAAAATATATACTATAAACATCTGAAAGTGTATTGAGCCTAGTACACCTTTTTAAGCACTGGGGAGGACGCATAGTGAGACATCCTTCCGCATGTGGGAACGAAGTGCTGCGGAGGGCATATGGGCAGAAGGAGGCGAGCTGGAGGACGTGTGGGAGGCAGGAAGGGGTCTGAAATTCTGGTGGGACTTAGGCGAGTGCCTGGGGGACATGTGGGGAAGACGGGAGGAGCCTGATGAATGTTTAAGGAGGGAGGCCACGGGCTTTGAGGATCTGTAGGAAGAGAGGAGTCTATGGGGCGTGCGAGGATGGAAGAGATATGGAGGGATTGTGGGAAAGGAGGAGAAGGTCCTAGAGAACGTGCAGGGAGGCGAGCAGGTGGGTTTGGAGGAAAGCAGCGTGTGGGAGGAGGGAAGGGGGTATTGGAGAGTGTGTTTGTAGGGAAGGAACCTGGAGGATGTCTGTAGGGTAGGGACCTGGAGGACGTCTGTGGGGAGGTGACCTGGTGGACGTCTGAAGGGAAGGGACCTGGAGGACGTCTGTAGGGTAGGGACCTGGAGGACGCCTGTAGGGTAGGGACCTGGAGGACGTCTGAAGGGAAGAGACGTGGAGGACGTCTGTAGGGTAGGGACCTGGAGGACTTCTGTAGGGAAGGGACCTGGAGGACGTCTGTAGGGAAGCGACTTGGAGGACGTCTGTAGGGAAGTGACTTGGAGGATGTCTGTAGGGAAGGGACCTGCAGGACATGAGGGAGAAAGAAAAAGATATCGAGAGCATTTGAGAAAAACGAGGACCAACAGGGAGTATTGTGAGCACGAAGTGGTCTTTGAAGAAGGTGAGGAGGAAACGCGGATGGCCTGTGGTCCTTGAGAAATGTGAGGACGGGGGATTGAAGACATCATGTAGGACTCAGCGAGTAGGCTCGGGTGGTGTGCGTGTGGGAGTCAGGCAGAAGGCTTGGGTGGTGCGTGGGTAGGCCGAAGACGGTCCCTGGGGAATCCGTTAGGAGGGGCGGAAGGAAGATGAAAGTCAACAGCCAGCTTTGGAGGCGTCTGGGAGGCCAGGATGGCGCCTGGGAGGGACATCGGGTCGAGCAAGAGGGATTGGAGGATGCCGAGGGGCCTCGGCGAGGTGCGGTAGCGGGGAGGAGGATTGGAGGACGTGTGAGAGCCATGGACGAGGGAGACCCGGAAGACAGACAGGAGTTAAAATGTGCTCCTGAAGGCGCGTGGGAGTTAAGATAGGAGGATCGGGGCCTGGAAGCACGAAGAGATGAGAAAGAGACACAAGGAAGCAGTATAGGAGGGATAAGGAACGACCTGAGGACCGTGTTGGAGTGAGAAGACGGTTCGGAGAGTCTCTTCAGCGGTAGAGAGGTTGGCCTGGTGGAGGTGTGGGCGTCAGGAGCGGTCATGGGGCCATATGCAGAGAGTCAGGATCGGTCGTGGAGGGTTTGAAGGAAGTCCGGAGCGGTCGTGAGGGGTATACGGAGTGTTAGGAACGGTAGCGTTAGGCTCCGAGGGTGTCAGGAGTGGTCGTGGAAAGGCATTTAGGGTATCAGGAGCGGTGAGAAAGCAGGACGGGAACGGAATGGAATATGGGAGGAAGGTAGAACACCCGGAGACTAAAATGTAACGGCTTTCCTCTCTCTGTGTGAAGCCAAATACAGATAATGTGACCTTCACTGGCGATGGCTCTGACTGAGTTCAAACCGTTGTGGATTCCGTCTCACACAGGTCTCCGAGGACGCGATGAACTGATGCCGTTAACTAAATTCCCGCGAGATAAAGAGACTTTATCATAATACCGAAATGTCAAACGGAAGTCTGAAAACTGTATATAATTAGGGGAGAAGAACAAGAGTGCAAACAGACAGCAGAAATTCCATTTTTTTTTTTTTTGTCCTCATAATGAAATAAATATATCAAGCAAAACCTGTGCATGGTAAAAAGTAACAAGATAAGTAGAAAATGAAATGCTTTGGTACACATAAATTAGTGTGCTGAATATAAAGGCTAGGCTACGAGTATCACTGGCGCTTAAACCTACTGGGAAATGTTAATCACATTTACTGTACAGTGTGTGGCAAGGGATATGTTAACGCACACACACACACACAAGTAAACACTATGTCTCAGAGACTGTGAGAAATCTCAGCCCATCAGACACAGGTCTAAATTAACCCTGCAAGAAATGGCAGCATAAATATAGTTACTGATACAGTAATTGAAATACCGGGTTTGAATCCACTTTGACGCATCAGCTCAATGAGAAAGTTATAAGGACTACTGTATGAAAAGACCATGGGCTCCCTGTGGTAGATATTGGGTGTGGCCATACTGTGGTAGGCATCGGTTGTGGCCACACTGTAGCAGGCAGTGGTTGTGGCCACACTGTAGCGGGCAGCGGTTGTGGCCACCCTGCAGTTGGGGAGACTGTTTACCAAGCGTCCCGAGGGTAACGTAGTATTGCCGTTGACTGTTTGTCCTGTTTTTCTTAGTACAGGAGTAACTCCCGAAGCGATCATTTCTGTAGCTAAATTGCATCTATAAATTATATAAGGGGCTGTGGTCTCGTTGCATTACGCGTGACAGCTAGAGAACACCTCACTTCAGGACACCTCAGAGTTGGCCACACGACACTTCAGATGGCCACCTCAGCGTAGGCCACAAGGTCACCTCATGCGTTGGCCACAAGGCCGCCTCATCGTGGGCCATAAGGACACATTATCGTGGGCCACAAGGCCACCTCATCGTGAGCCAAAAGGACACCTCAGCGTGGGCCAAAAGGACACCTCAGCGTGGGCTACACGGACACCTCACCGTGGGCCACACGGACACCGACTTACCTATACCAAGGTGGGCCGAGAGAGCGTTCTTGTCCAGGGTGAGGGACCAGACGTGGAGGTTGTGGACCGTCCTGACGCCAGGCAGGCCCTCCAGGTCGCTCAGGAGGGCCAGGTAGTTGACGTTCCGCGGGGTCCCCTCCATCAGGATGTGCGCCAGGTCCCGCAGGATGGGCAGCGTCGTCACCACCACGATGAAGGCGAACACGAACGTCAGGATGGGGTCAGCCATCTGGTACTGCGGCTGGGGAGGGGAAGACGGAGGGCCTTGGTCAGGGGGTGGGGGGAGGCTGGTGTGGTGGTTGTGTTACTGCTGGTGTGTTGGCTGTTTTACATTATACCCTTTACATATATGTTTACTCACCTTCCAAATCCACACAATTTTTTTCTGCCACATCACTAGAATTCACTATAACCTGTGTACGCCTTACACCCTCCTGAATGTTCATGCCCCGGGCACTCAGTATTCACTCCTACATTTCGCCTCCAATTTGGTCTCGTCCCTCTTCTTGTCCCCTCCAATTCTGACAAAATACATCCTCTTTGTCAACTTCTCATTACTTATTTTCCCCATACGTCCAGCACACCCTCTAAAGCTCTCTCAACAACACTCTTCTTATTACCACACATCTCTCTTACCCTGTCATTTTTTTACTAAATCAACCAGTCTCATGCCATACGCTGTGTTTCAGACATTGCATTTCCAATGCATTTACCATCTTCCGTACATTCTGATCTGTAGCCCATGACTCGCAACCATTTAACACCAGCGGCACTTGTATCCCTTCAGAGAAACCCATCTTCGCCCTCCCAGATAACATCTTTCTCCACACATTTCTCAATGCTCCCAGAACCTTCGCCCCCTCACCCACCCTATGACTCACTTCCGCTTCCATGGTTACGTTCGCCGATATGTCCACTCCCAGGTATCCAAAACACTTCATGTCATCCAAATTATCTCCATGCAAACTCACACTCCTATTAATCTGTTTTCACACTGCTGAACGTAATAACCATGCTTTTATTCACATTTACTCTCAGCTTTCTCCTTACACACTTTCTCCTATACTCTAACACCAACTTCTGAAGTCTCATTCCAATTTGTCACCAGCGCCGTGTCATGAGAAAGCAACAAGTGACTCGCCTCCCAGACACCCCGAATCCCAACAGACTGCATACCTGCTCCTTTCTATAAGACCCTTTTGCGTTTACCCCCCTTCCTGCCCCATCCATATACAGACTGAACATCGATGGTGACATTACACACCCCTGCCGCATACCCACCTTCACCTGGAACCACTCACCCTCATCTCTACCTACTCGCACACGTCTTACTCTCTCGACAAAAACTCCTCACTGCTGCTAACTGCTATGCTTCCCCACCATCTATTCGTAATACCTTCCAGAAAGCAACTGTTATCAACCTTATCATATGCTTTCTCAAAATTCATAAATACCACGGACAAATCCTTCAGCATCTGTAAGTACATCTCAGACACATTTTTCAAAGCAAACACCCTATCCTTTCATATTCTACCATTCCGAAACCACATTCTTCCTTATCAGTCTCATGCTCTATGCATGCCACCACACTTTAAATTATTACCCTCCCATATAACTTACCAGGAACAACCAGCAAACTTACACGTCTGTTGTCTGAACACTCACCTTTGTCCCCCTTGTATTTAAACATTCCGCGAATCCTCAGGCACCTCACCATACATACAATGGAAATCCTAACTAACCAATCAACAACACAGTCACCCTCTGTCTTAAAAAATTCAACTGCAACACCATCCACTTCAGCCGCCTAGCCACATTTCATCTTATGCAAGGCTTTCACCCTCTCTTTTCTTTTAACTAAACCACTTTTCATGACTCTCACTTCACACACCACCCCGACCTAAACACCTTACATCTGCCAATCAATCACAGTACAAATTCAACAGTCCTTCAAAGTATTATCTCTTCACCTCATCACCACTTGTTACTACTTCCCCATTTGCCCCGTTCAAAGGTATTCCCATTTGTTCTTTGTTTCCTCACCCTAATAACCTCCTTCCAGCACGTTTTCTTATCCTCCCTGAAGTTTGCTGACAATCTTTCACCCTAACTTTCATATGCCCTCTTTTTCAGCCCCTACACCTTCCTCTTGACCTACTGCAGCTTTTTGTTCATCTCTCAATCACTGTTCGAGGAAATTAACAGATTTCATAAGTCAATCCTGATGTAGCCTAACTCTACACATAAACTATGGGAAGCAGAAGCTGGACGCGTGCCACGGGGTCCAAGCTTGGTTGCAGAGACACATGCAGACAGCTCACGAGAACGTTAACCACAATAATACCTGTAAAACAAGGAGAGGACAGCAGCATCGAGGAGGACAAAAAAGTTGATGGTTGGCTTCAACTCTAACAGGGAGGTGGAGCAGAACCATCCCTGCAGATGTGTGACAAGTAGCCCATACGAGGGCGAAAAACAAGAGCTGTAGATGGGACTTATTAAACATTCCCAGCTTTTAGGCAGCAGACTCTGTGATGTTGATTATGTGGAGTTTCCATAACAGAGTGGAAGGTGGTTATTCCCAATATGTTTACGCTATCACATGACTGAACTGTGTTGTTTTAAAATTGAATAGAAGGAAAGAAGTGACACTTAAAAAGAGATATAAAGAGAAATAGAGTTTTGGCATTTAACTAGGCTACTGCCTTCCCATTCAGGGGAGTAAATGCGTTCAGTGCGCGATAGAGAACTAGAATCAGAGTAAATGGAGGAGGGAATGTGAATTAAGTGCAAAGTGGAGTCATCGGCTTAAGAGCGTATAAGGTTGGAAGATGAGGTGAGAAGACAGAGAACTGGCGGAAGAAGAAGAAGAAGAAGAAGAAGAAGAAGAAGAAGAAGAAGAAGAAGAAGAAAGAAGAAGAAGAAGAGAAAAAAGGGAAACACTGCTGTTGACATGACAAGATGGAGAATTCGCCTCGTCAATAACTCCTCCAATGGACTGGCCTGAGAGGAATCTCTGCCCCCCCCCCCCCCAAAAAAAAAAAAAAAAAAAAAAAAAAAAAAAAAAATGCAGCAAAGACTGTGCCGAACCATGTCAAATGCTTTGGAGGTGTTAAAGGCCATGATACAATATTCACTAAAATCCTTGAGAGAGGAGGGCCAGAGGTGAGTCACACAGGAGAGAAGACCATCCATCTGTGGACCTTGCGAAGACCATCATCCATCTGTGGACCTTGAGAAGACCATCATCCATCTGTGGACCTTGCGAAGACCATCATCCATCTGTGGACCTTGCCCCGATCAGAGAGACGGGTGTGGGATTCTTAGAATGTGAGTGTGATTCTGTGTTTGAGAAAGTGAGTGTGACTCTGTGTTTGAGAGTGAGAGTGGGATTGTAAGTGTATGAGAAAATGAGAGTGGCATTCTAACTGCATGAGAAAGTGAGAGAGGGATTCTAAGCGTTTGAGAAAGTGAGTTAAAGATAGTTTCAAAGACTCAAGAGAAAGCAGAAGTGAGAGTAGTGAATCGACGAATGGAAGAGCTATAAAGGTCTTCATTTTTAGGGGATGGGCTGCACCAAGGTGACATTCTTCCAAGAAGGAAGATCTGGGTTTTCTGACATAGACGTAAACAGTCGAGCAGGGATCGGAGGTAGTTCGGAGGCACACTCCCTCCCATAGTTCTCAGAGAGGTGGTTATGCACTTGGAGCTGTGGGAGAGCACTCGGTACACCCTGCCTGAAGATGGTGCATGAAACAGCATAGGCTCAGTTTGAGGGGGAGGAGATATGGGATGGAGGACTAGAGGAAGAAGCATCCAAAGTAGAAACACAGGAGACTCATGTACCAAAAATAAGGCTTAATCGGTTGGAGGGTTAACTAAACATTGATCAGGTCGAGAGACAGGTGAGTAGAGGCTGAATTTCAAGACTTATTGAAGATGATTTTAGTTAAGGACCAAAAAGATATTTGTCAGCAGTGATTTCGAGCAAGAATGAAAGCAGAGTCGGTTTCAGGGGGAAGGGAGTGAGTTTCAGGACCCTATATGGTCTGTCCCTGATGCGACTTGCATCAGAGAAGAGGCGATCACATTATAATCAAGAGGGAGAAACACCTGGTAAACGAAACAGTGTACGACTCCATCCGAGCCAAAAGGACCTCTACTACATGGTCAGCACAGCTGGAGGCATCCCGGCCAGCGAAGCAATACCGTTCTCTCAGGGAGAGTCAGTGTGAAAGCCGTGCTGGGTTGACCACTGAGCTTTCGCAAAATGCCACAGTTGGCCTCTTAAGGAAGGGAGAGAATGTGTGTGTGTGTGTGTGTGTGTGTGTGTGTGAACTATTCACCTCTATGCGCCCCAGAATTCGGACCCGGATCAAATACTAAACAAATGGGGAGTGTAACCGCTTGGCCATAATGGCACAAAAGCCTCATATTTCAGACCGTCTTCTATGGTCCATGAGACCCTTCACCAACTATTGTGACCTAATAAGTTAAGGGAATCCCGACCAAGCTCAGGTCCTAGATACACGGGGATATATCTAAACCTCCACCATGTACTATCACGTGAATTCGATGTAAACCATTCGCCTCTATGCCTCATAGGATTCGAACCTGGGACAAGTGTAACCGCTTGGCCATGAGGGTACAATCCCTGACTGTTACGTATTTGACCTGGGATCTTACATGACCTTTTCAGGCCCAGATATGCTCAAAGAAGTTTCAGAAATGCAAGAAAAATCTACACCTAACCCTTTTATAACTCGTTATCATTTTTTTTAAGACCTTAACTGCATCACTTTTGAGAGGAAAGTTCCCTAAAATCCACGTAAATCATTCCAAGGCCACGTGTTTGACAGAATGGTTTGAATACTTTCCCTTAAAACTTATCGAGAATATACTTTCCAGGGTCAGAGCTATCAGTGCATCCTCCTCCTTGCATTACCCTCCCCTCAACTTCAGTTCTCCCATTACTAAACTTCAGAGCATCAGCCACAAAGGGTCTATCCTTGAAAGACAATCTTTTAGAACAAACTTTCCGGAACTAACCGCGACATGACAAAGCTCTCTAGAACCCTATTTCTTCAAGGGAGGACCAAGCCCCTCAACTCAGTATTCCAGGACTTTGACTTTTCAGAACAAAATTAAAAGACTCATTCTTATGAAAATCAATAGAAGGGGGAAGAAAAAGGGAAGGACTTCAGCGATTCTGAGACGAACACCCAAAAAATTTACTCATCCGATACCATTTGAAGAGGTAACCTCTCATGACCCACCTTCCCTGGACCAGTCTTCTGTGGCTCAACTCATGATGATTAACTTTACGGAGACTTAAGTATCGTGTAGACTCCCACTGCGATGCCTTTCACTATCCAGTTCTGAAGAAAAACCTCTTGGGAACCGTTCCAGGAGGAACCCACCAAGAATGTTCTCTACGAGGAACTCATCCAGAAAACTTTCAAGGAGGAACTCACCTAAAAGGATCTCCAGAAGGACAGTGCGACGCCTTTGGCAAAGGGACCTTTCCAATCGGTTTCGTTGGAAGAATTCATTCAAAGGGTTTTCCAGGAGGAATTCACCTACAAGGATCTCTTAGTGAAAATTTTCAGAAAGCGTTCCAGGAGGAACTCACCCAGAAGGTTCTCCAAAAGGAACTGATGAAAAACGTTTCCCAGGAAGAATTCACAAAGAAAGTTTCCCAGGAAGAACTCATAAGAAAGGTTTTCCAGGTAGAACTCATAAGAAAGGTTTTCCAGGTAGAATTCACAGAGAAGGTTTCCAGGAAGAATTGAAAAAGGTTTCCCTGGAATAACTCAAAAAGATGGTTATCCCAGGAAGAACTCACAAAGGTTTCAATGGAGGAACTCACAAAGAAGGCATTCAAAGAACTCACAAAGGTTTACTATGAGGAACCCACAAAGATGGCTTTCAAAGAACTCACAAAGGTTTACTATGAGGAACTCACAAAGGAGGCTTTCAAAGAACTCACAAAGTTTTACTACGAGGAACTCACAAAGAAGGTTCTCCGAGAGAAAAATTTCCCAGAAAGGCTTTCCAGAAAAAGCTGACAAGGAGGGCTTTCCAGGAAGAGCTGACAAGGAGGGCTTTCCAGGAAGAGCTGACAAGGAGGGCTTTCCAGGAAGAGCTGACAAGGAGGGCTTTCCAG
>JAYMFT010002073.1:0-17339 GCA_038088735.1 Panulirus argus | reverse complement strand
TATATATATATATATATATATATATATATATATATATATATATATATATATATATATATATATATATATATGCTTCCTGCCGTCGACAGATGCGCATGGCAGCCCAGTTTGTCAACCAACAAGGTGCCATAGTAAAGACAATACGGATCTGGAGGGTGACCTCCTGCTTGTGTTCTAACCCTATGACACTTCTGGCTGTCTCTTAGGCTGACGCAAGAGTCGCAAATACCTCAAGAGGGTATCACACACATGGGCCACATTCCCACCATGCAGTATACCCCCAGTGGCCAGCCTTTTCAGCCCTATAAGGTAGAATGTTGTATCTGAAGGCTTGTTCGCGTGGAGCTGCCGGTAGACACGAGACAGGCTGGGGAGTAGCTACGTAGTGGGCGGTCATGACAACTGTGGATCCAACAGAGATATGATTCTCCTTATTAACTAGAAATCAGTGTGATTGTCTTGTGTGATTATTTTATGTGATCATCTCCACCACGTGTGTCTATAGATACTGTTGATAAGCAATGGTTAAAACATATCAGTGTTCTGCATAACACAGAGTGCTTATAGAGTCGACCACAGAAGAACACCAGAAACGCCAGAACACGATCAAATTCAGCAGAACAAACGAATCAGAACAATGCTGACGGGGGAAGAACTCCGGCAGCCCCTCAAAACCCCAAAGATGCCAATTAGTATCAATTTTGAGAATCCTTGAGTTTATAATGATGAGGAAACAAATATCTATAATCAAATCCTATCACCACATACCAGTAACATAATGTGGGGAGGGAGCAACTTGATACATACTCGACACATAATATCCCTAGTTTTTAGACAACTTATACAGGGTGTCGTCACCCTGAAGGAGCTTGATTTAGCGTAAAGTTAATAATTCTTCTCTACGATCATTTCTTTGTCCACTGTACATATCTTCAGCTGTAATCGAATCTGAATCATTATCCCACATCAACCCTATATCATTCGTTAGATCTAGGCGTTAACCATGGCTTCCTTTGATGGTGGAAGCAGACAGGTCGAAGTAGATATAAAACAGAACAATTATCTAAAGGTGATTCAATGATGTTATCCCTCAGATACGACCTGAGGTGCCGTCAGAGTAGCGCTGTGCTCCCGGCTGGTCAGCAGGTCAACCCCACATTGTTTCAGGTCGCCCCGTGGGCACAGCACAGGGGGCCATGAGCAGGACCTGCGCCACCACAGTTCCTTATCACATGTCCCCCACACTGCCTGTGGCCCTACCCTGGTACATCCATCTCTCCCGGAGGACAGACCAAGGGACCATAAAACATTGATAGCAGACATGTGTCACCACACGGGAGAATCACATGTCGTGTTTTCCTCCGGCGTCCAGCCCCATGTAATAGACGATACAAGCCTGGGATACAGGTACATGTGGCAAGGTGCGAGAAACCATGATCCTGAACATTCCAAATGCCGACTCTGTTCTGCACCTGATGACTATAAACTAGGACGCTATATTAGCGAATGTCCCAAAATCAGTGATTTCAGACTTCAGGGCTCACTGTTTCGACAGCTTTGTGATTACTTTACTGTTGGTAATATCCTTGAAGACATTCTGGCACTGTATCCAGAATCCCGATTCCTCTATCAAGGACTTAAGTATCAAAACTGAGTTCGCCACGCCCTGAGCTGTGTAAACTCCTGTGTAATCATACTCAGTACAGGCACGTTCTGTAACTACAATGTCCACTGTGTAATGTACCTTGACTCTCTTTGTACTATTGGGAATGTTAACAACGTACCCAGTGCCTGTGTATTCTGTAACTGTATGCCCAACATGTAATATAATGCATCTTTGATCTCTCACACTGCTATCAGTATCAACGAGTTAACGACTGTACGCTACATTGTGTCTTTTTCCAAATACACACCTCAGTATGTATATGATTTTTTGCGTATACACTGCAGTTCGTATTTTGATAAGATGCTCTGTATGTGAATGACATATTAAACTTGCTTTGTATTACACAGATGCTGTTACCTATGTTGCTGTCAGCATCATGTACTATCCTGTGATTATATATCATGTATTTGATGTATCCCAGAACTCCCACCTCCCAAGGATGGGGTTACCTTTGGGTCCCTGGGCCACACTCGGGTCCACCTGTCACTCTCCTGTGTCCACCTACTGTACCCACTGTGGCCTTTGTACTGGCTTCCACCTACCCCCTAGATATGTGCCCTTTACCCATACTCTCACTGAAATGCTCTGTCTATGTTTATCTATACAATAAATATCCTAAAACTAACAACCCCTTCAGGTCTTATTTGACGAGCTGTTGCCTTTGTAAATTAGTCTCATGGTATCATAGGGCTGTTATTACAGTGAGGAGCAGGTGACAAGGGATCGGTAAGCTAAACTGTTGTATATAACTCCCGTCTAATTTCCAAATGTCAGTTCCCCGTCAATGACGTGGGTCCCCATCGTGTTCCTATATACTGAGTTATCAGGCGTCACTCATACAATCTCCCCCGAGTGCACTGTAAGTTCATGTGTCCTGCTGGATAGCTATTTAGTGTCTACAGTCACAGCATTTGTTTCGTCATTCTTTCACAAGTGTCCTTCTATGAAGTGCTAATTAAATGAGCCCCACCATATCTGTCGGTCTTATGGGAGCGTCATAGAAGGATATCAAAGGAGAAACGTAGATACATACCGTCAGATTGACAGACATATGATGCAACAGGAAATGTAAACACTGAGTGTAATGCATCATATCAAAGAATATGTCTCCTGCAGATTTTGTTTAGGGCCAGTTTGAGAATAGGTTAGTGTTCAATATTTATTATATTCTCGTACAGATGGAGAGCGTGACGCCTGCCTACCTGATGATATGAGGTGCCCTGTAGGGAAACCCCGTCACATCCTGGGGCTCTTATGCCCGTCACACCCTGGGGGTGTAATGCCTGTCACACGCTGGGGTCGTAATGCCCGTCATACCCTGGGGATGTTGTAACGCTACCTGCTAGTCAGGGAAGAGAGCCAGGCTGCGGTAGACGATCTGTGGTCATGGAAATTACTTGAACTATGTCAATCTCACGATCCCTTCCTCTCAGGGTGAGTATGCTGAGGGAGCACAGGAATGTTTATGTCATCTTGGGTAATGAATTTTCACGTTCTGACTCGCCAGCGAGTCATGAGTATCACATGACACTCCCACCGTAACCGTACCTCTGGAGAAATGTCCAGACACTGAATCTTACTGAAAGTTATGATCAGTAGGGATAGTTGTGGCGAGGGGTGTGGACGGTCACTGTGGGATGCCGATGATTAGGGAACGAGGCGTCCAGTCGAAGGTCAGTCTGTTGAGGAGGGGCGTCACCAGCCACGGCACCAGCCTCTTGTAGGAGACGTGAAGCATCACAAACACCAGTCCGGCCAGGCGTAGGTTGTAGTGTAGCGACGACGGGTAGATGAGGGCGCGGGTGACGGCCTCCTGCTGTAGACCAGGGGCCTTAAGGGCGTCGGACTCCGTCTGAGGGCGAGGGGAGTGGCTTCGGCTGCGCGCCTGAGAACTGGACTTGAATGGAGTGCCGGCCCGGCTGCTGGTTGTGGAGCCAGCCAGTGACTCCGTGGACTGGCGAGGGACGGCTAACAGTCGACGCCGAGAGGATGGGGGCGTGCTATGGCAGGAGAGGGAGGGCGTGGACCTCCGCGAGAGTATGGGCGTGGACGTGGGCGTGGAGCTGCCGCTCTTCTGCTGACTCCGACGCCTCTGACCGTCCAGAGGGGAACACGGCGAGGAACCGCTCTTGCGACGCGGCCTCTCGAACTGTTCGTGGAAGGAGGAGGAGGAGGAGGAGTGGGTCATTGTGCTGGCCATATTCGAAAAAAAAAAAGAATCCTCAAGTTGTACTGCTGTACAGACTGCTCACCCGTTGCACACACTGCATCGCTATGTTGTCACTTTTCGTTTCCGTAAACTCAGGTTTTCTCTCAGCACTTCCTAGCTACGATATTGTCTTCCCGTTATCCACTGTGCTTGCGCGCCGATCCCAAGGGACACGTCGCTCACTCTATCCGCGCTACTTGCTGCCCCACAACGCTGACACTGGCTGTGCCGGGCCCAGCACGTCCTCGCGGCTGGCACTCACTGTTGTTGGCCGAGCTATTCCCGGCGTCGGGCCCCACAGCCTGTCGCTGCTTGCTGGCCCATACTTCTCCCTGTACGAACAGGCTGTGTCCCGGGGCTGCCCGTGGGTCGGATGAGAATCCCAGGGTCGGGTGGGGGGAGTCGTGCCAGGTGAAGTGACACCTTGAAGACCTCTCTACTGAATTCCCAAGTTTGATCTCGGTTTCGTAAGAGCACAGCAGATCTCAGGAAAGCTTTTACCGAACACTAGGCAACTTAACGTAAGGTATGAAAAACTACTTAATGTATGACACCCCCCCACGTGTCTGGCATACGGTGGGCGGCTCTGCCAACACTGACATAATCACCATCGTGGTCGCCCGGGGGCGTTTTACACAAGATGCTGTGTGTCCCGAGCTGAGCCACAGTAAAACCTGAATCACAGTTAATGCACAGACGTACCCTCCCCTGTGGGGCTCTCCCCGATCCAACTGCGTCCAGGCGAGCATGTCATACGATGTTTGTAAATGTTTTGACCGTGCCTGAGACCGCGGGCCATCTGTTGACGTCTTCCTCTGTTACAGACCATAGACCGTCCTCTTCCGTTGCAGACCAAAGTCCAACTGTTGACGTCCTTCTCTGTAACAGTATTTGGACCATCTGTTGACTTCCTCATCTGTTGCAGACCGAGGAACATCTGTTAAAGACCATAGACCATCTGCTGACGTCCCCTCTGCCACAGACCATAGACCGCCTGCTGACATCCTACTCTGTGACAGTTTAAGGACCATCTGTTGACGTCCTTCTTTGCTACAGACTGTGGACCTTGAATATCTATCAGTCACTACAGCTTATCAGCTCTTGGTGTGAGTAGAATGTTCTCATGCTGGGGGTAACGTATCCAGGTGTGATTATATAAGTGTGATTACTCCTGGTGATAGCGCTGAAAGAACACTGCCCACGTATTTCCTGCGTGACGTAGAAGGCGAGAAAAGAGGGGCGGCGGGAGTGGATGGGCGGGAACTTTCCCTCTCCTGTATTATTACTATGCGAAAGTAAGAACAGATGAGGAAGCCAAGCGAGGATTTTCTTTTTTCAGTCCCCCTCACACAAGAGGTGAGGAGACTTGGCAGCAGAGGTGCCGCGCACTGCATGACCCGTGGCCCAGGGACGACTCACCACCATCACCACACAAATGACTCCCTACCACATATGGATTACCACGCCCACCACCACACGCTTGACTCACCACCACCTAAGACGACCACGCCCGCCACCACTTGCCTAACCCATCAACCAATCACAACCACGCCCATTACCACCACACACACACACACACACACACACACACACACACACCTGAACCACCCGCCAGAGACGACCGTGCCCACCAACTCACACCTGACCCACCGTGACGCATTTGCCTCTTTGGAGCAACTGTAGCACACATGAAGGTTGCCACCACAGCCGCCAGGGGGTATGAGAGGCCCTCTCCCTCACCCAGGTCCTCGCGCCATAACGCTAAACAAAAACTAAATTCCAAATCAAAAATAACCCAACCAAATCAGCAACTAAACTATACCCAACCAAGACAATAACCAAATTATAATTCAGACAGAACAAGCCAAAGTATAACCCAATCAAGTCAACGAATCAAATATAATCCAGACAAGGCAACAACCTAAATATAACTCAGCCCAGACAACATTAAAGATACAACCCAAGACAATAACTTAGATATATCCCAACCAAAGCAACAACCCTAATACAACTCCAACGACGGCAACGACCCAAATATACCTAAACCAAGACAGCAACCTAAATCTAGGCTAAACAAGCTGCCAACCAAGTAAACCAATCAAAGTAACAACCCAAATTCAACCCAACACAGACTAGAGCAAAACTAGGACCAACCAAGACAATTATATTCCTAAGAAAACAAAAACCAAATTATAAATTCAACCATGGCAACCCAGCCAACATAACGGCCAATATATATCCCACATAACAACCAAATCATTTAACCAAATATAATAACACTGAGCAGAAAATATCTAAACTTTTTGAGACACGGTCCAGAAAACCAAATATGTATGAAAATCTCCAAAATATAGACATCCATGTATATGTACACCATCCCTAAATGACCCCTTAATCTATTCAGTACCGCAAAAACCCACCATACCAAATGTTGTGAGGCATATAGCAATAAGATTCCTCTCCGGGCTGCGACAAATTTAATTATACATATAAAAATGATAATAATGATAATATGCAGACAGAGAAAGCAGAAGAAAATGAACAAAAGTGATGAGAGAAACCAATGAATAATCCTGAACTAGATGAGGGTAACGGAGAGACCATAAACGATAAGAAGGACGAAGAATGATCTCAAATAAGCAACAAATCATCACTCTATCCCACACAGGAGCCAACAGTCCAGCAACACCAGGATACTCACACCAAACAGTCCTTCTTAAACAGAGCAACTCTATATATAGAAGGTAATTTGTATCGATAAATCTTGACTACAACAGGGGCAACATAAGCATCATTGTGATAGCCAAAACTGTTTTCTGTGTGTGTGTGTGTGTGTGTGTGTGTGTGTGTGTGTGTAGTGCGCCCTAGACTGACGCAGGTGATAATGCAAAGTGGATTATGTGTGGTGGTGATTGTTTGTATGCAGCAGGAGTGAGGAAGAGAGGCGAGTGTTCTGAGAGGAGATGAGTGAGTGCATCATCAATTTTGATACGAGGAATCCAGTATAAGTGATGGGTGATCTGAATGCGAGTACAGTTGATGAGGTAGTTGAAGGTATAATACGGGGACACAGGGTACGTAATGTTGTGGATGAAAATGGTGAACAGCTTGTGGAGTTGTGCGTTGAAAAAGGACTGGTGTTAGGAAATACCTGGTTTAAAAAAAGGGAAATCAGTACACTTGGGTGAGTGGGGTAGGTGGTAAGCGGGCATCAATGGATTGCGTACTAGATAATAGGCGTGCAAAATAAAAACTGTGGAATGTGAATGTGCTGAGAAGGGCAGCTGGTGGGATATATGATCATGACCCGGTCGAAATAAGGATTTACGTTTGTAGAAGTTTTCGAAAAACAGGAAATGAATGGGTGAGAAGAAGGCGGTGAAAGTGAGAGAGTGTGGGAAAGAGGGTTTAGTGAAGAAATAGCAAAAGTGATTGAGATAAGAATCGCAAAAGATGAGAAAGAGGAATGATAGGTTTATGTGGAATAGAGAAGTGTGAGGCATATGGATATCGGGAGGTCGGCATTTGAGAAAGGGCAGTGGGAAGTGGAATGAGGAAATTAAGTTGACACTGAAAGCGAAGAGAGAGGTGTATGATCGTTCCTTGCAGAGACGGAGTGCAAGTGATTGGGAGATATACGAGAGAAAGCTGTAGGAGGTCAAGAAGGAAGTGAAGGGGCTGGAAAAGAGGGCATATGCAGGATGGGAGTGAACACGTATCAGCAAACTTTATAGAGAATAAGGAGAATGTTTTGGAGGGAGGTTAATAATCTGCGAACAAAAGAACAAATGGGAGCATCACTGAAGGATGCAGATGAGGAAGCAGCAGCAGGCAGAGACGAGGCGAAGAAAAGATGGAGTGAGTATATTAAAGAACTGTTGAATGTGATGGAAGAAAGGGTGACAGACGTGAGGCGATTTGGACGTGGAGGTATGCAAAGGTAGAGACATGGTAAATAGGTTGGTGAAAAGAGAAGTGGTTATGAAAGTCTTGTGTAAGACAAAGTCCGGCAAAGCGGCTGTGTGGATGGGACTGTAGTTGTATTTCCTAAAAAGAGATAACTGTGTTGTTCATTGGTTAGCTAGAATTTTCAGTGTATGCATGAATTATATTGAAGTGCCTGAGGACTGGCAGAATACCATTATATAAAGGCAAGGTGGATACAGCTGAATGTTCTAATTACAGAGGTATATGTTTGTTGAGCGTAACTTGTAGGGTGTATGGGAGAATTGTGATTGAGAGGGTGAAGGCATGTACAGAGTATCAGATTCGGGAGGAGCAGTGTTGTTTTAGGAATGGTAGAGGTTGTGTGGATCAGGCGTTGGGTTAGAAAATGTATGTGAGGGATACTTAGAGAACCAGAATGATTTGTATATAGCATTTATGGATTTGGAGAAGGCATATAATATGGTTGATAAAAATGCCTTGTGGAAGGTCTTAAGAGTATATGGTGTGGGAGGTAAGTTGCTAGAAGCAGTGAAACGTTTTCATCAAGGGTGTAAGGCGTGCGCACGAGCAAGAAGAGGAGATCAAGCGGGTCTAAATGAAAGTTGGTCTGCGGCAAGGATGTGTGATGTCACCGTGGCTATTTAGTTTGTTAATGGATAGGGTGGTTAGGGAGGTAAATGCAAGAGTTTTAGGGAGAGGGGCGAGTATGCAGTCTGTTGAGGATGAGAGGGCCTGAGATGTGAGTCAGTTGTTGTTTGATGATGATACAGCACTGGCGTCAGATTCTAGTGAGAAATTGCAGGAGTTGATGACTGTAATTTGGAAGAGCGTGTGAAAGGAGGAAGTCGAGAGTAAATGTAAATATAGAAAAGATTATAAGATTTAGCAGGGTAGAGGGACAGGTTAACTGAAGTGTAAGTTTCAGTGGAAAAAATGCGAAGGAAGTGAAGTGTTTCAGATACTTGGGGGTGGATTTGGCAGCGAATGGAACCATGGAAGCGGAAATAACCCATAGGGTGGGTGAGGGGGCGAAGGTTCTGTGAGCACTGAAGAATGTGTGACAAGAGAGAACATTATCTGGGAGGGTAAAAATGGGTATGTTTATAGGTATGGTTGTCCGAATGCGAGGTATGGGCTCTAGATAAAGATGTGCGGAGGAGGGTGTATGTGTTGAAAATGAAATGTTTCAGAACAATGTGTAGTGTGAGTGGGTTTGATCGAGTAAGTAATAAAAGGGTATGAGAGATGTGTGGTAATAAAGAGTGTGGCTGAGAGGGCTGAAGAGGTTGTGCTGAAATGGTTTGGACATATAAAGAGAATGGGTGAGGAGAGGCTGACAAAGAGGATATATGTGTCAGAAGTGGAGGGGTTATGGAGAACGGGGAGACCAAATTGGAGACAGAAAGAAGGAGTGAAAAAGAATTTGAGTGATCGGGGCCTGAGCATGCAGGATGATGAAGGCCGCGCACGGGTTAGAGTGAAATGACACGATGTGGTATACTGAGGTCTACTTACAGTCAATGGACTAAGGCAGAGAATGCGAAGCGTCTGGGGGAAACCAGGGGGGGGGGGCGGCTGTACGTGGATAGGGGACTGTGGTTTCGGTGCATTGCACATGGCAGCTACAGAATGGATTTGGGCGGATGAGGCCTTTCTTCGTCTGTCCCCAGTACTACCTCACTGACACCGGAAACATCAAGCAGTCCCAGTAATTGCCAGCCTGATAGGGTGTCACTGTACCATCTGCTGTGACTCCAGACCTGGGACACACCATCACAACACCACAGGACAGAAAGACCTTATTCATCCCCGTCTAGAACCTAACCACCAGCAGGAGGGACGGCGGTAACGACATCACAAGAGCGATTCCCAAGCCACTAAAGGATACAGCATCACGATCGTGTGACAACCTTGGTAAAGAATCCCACAGAGAGAGGAAGCACACAAACCAATTTCATACCAATTTGATCAGAAAATAATCTTTCCCTCAGAGAGAAACACACATCAGGCGGGACAGGATGCTGTAGCAACACTGATCATGGAAACATGAAGGACCTGGCGCACTGGAAACACACGAGGGACGGAAACACATGCAGACAACAGTATCAGTAAGACCCTGGGGCCGCTCAGGCACCACATGTCGCCCTCCTTTGTCGATGTATTGCAGCCCACTGTGCGCTCTAGACTTGCCTCCACCTACCCTTACACATGTACCCATCTCCCATACCATCATAGACATGTCTTGCCCATTCATGTCTGGAGAAATGAGGAATATATAACACACCTGCAGCAGCCCAGGGACCGGGATGGGTACTCCCTCCCAGCGGTGGCAGCAGCTGCAGGAGCAATAGGACCACAGGCATAGCACTATTGCCAAGTTTTTCCCAGACTATCAGAAGATTGACTTGCTCTGTATCTCTAGAAAATCTAATTGGTGCAGAGAATTACCTACGATGAAGATAATGAAAAGTAGAATGACAGAAATTATAGGAAAATTTACGAGGCGAATGGTAAATGGAACGGATAACAAGATCAAATATTAATCCCATCTAATGTGACCTCATTCATAATCTTCCAGGATTTAATGTGGCACTGTGTGACACACCAGCAGAATAAATAGGTAGTTATCTTCACTGGGAACTTGGATACACTCTGGCCTGACCAGAGTCGGGCAGGCCGAGCGTCCACCACCAAACGCACCCCACTCCAGGTGTTCATCAACATCCCTCACCCCAGGCTAGGCGTTCACGAGGTTCCCACACCCCAGGCTGGGCGTCCACGAGGTTCCCACACCCCAGGCCGTGAGTCCACCAGCCGCCCGCCCCATGCTACCAAACCCCCACCAGATGCCTTATAGCTATACTTATGTCCATACGAATTCGCCAGTTGCTGTGATACTACAGTAAGAACCATTCCCTGTTAACCAACACATTGGCACTGTAACCAAACATGGCCTCCTAATTACCCATCCGTCCCTAACTAACGACCACATCAGGTACCGTTGTCACATTTTTACAAAATTTTACTCCACTTTAAATTAATAAGTACCCTTTGATGCACCTCGAATGGCCCATAGCAGCCAATTGTATGTGCAAGGTGGTCAGTAAATATGATAACCTCAGGACCTTCCTGCCCAGCTTCGAGGCTGAATTTAACGCGGTAGCAGGGAAAGGTGGGCCCCTTTGCGGTAGAAAGGATGTCGATAACACTATACTCCTTTCCCTCCGTTGACCACGATACACCTCCATCCTAAGTGACTACCTATAGACGTTATTACCACTAACAGACGGAATTCAGGAGCGTGTAGTAAAGAGTTCAACATAATAAATAAAGCGCTCAGCATAATAATTATCAAAGTTAACGTGTGGAAGGATGACAAAGAAAACGTTTTAATGAGAGAAAATGGATTTTTCCTCTGGGGTAACGACTACGAATTATGAAGCAATCAATCTAACATCTTTCTCTCTCTCTCCCTGCTCCTGAGGACATCCTGTGGGTCAACGTGGTCCCCAGCCAGCAGACAGTTCAGTATCATCCTGGACACATTCTCTTTGGCACGAGTTCCCCGAGCGGCCCCGTGAGCCGACCAGGCGGGAGGAACTCCACAGAACTGCTCTCCACAGGACGTCCTGAATGATGTTTTCCTAAAAAAGTTATACAAATGAGTTGGTGGGTTTAAGAGCTGGTGGCTCGCCCTGCTGGTGGTTCTCAAGCTTGGCAGGAGGTGGTGGGCAGCCAACACAACCTCACAATGCAGGATGTGGTGTGAGGGAGTCGGTTGAGGATTATGAGTAAGAGATGGTGACATGAAGTGCGAGTCCATGTGATGATAGAGAAGTTAGGAGGGAAACCGAGTGTGAAGGAAAAGGTCAGCAGCTCTGGTGCCTTGTCCTACTGGCGGCTCTGGTGCCTCATCCTGCTGGTGGCACTGGTGCTTCGTCCTATTGGTGGCTCTGGTGCCTCGTCCTGCTTGTGAATCTGGTGCCTCGTCCTGCTGGTGGCTCTGGTGGCTCATCCTGCTGGTTGCACTGGTGCCTCGTCCTGCTGGTGGCTCTGGTGTCTCGTCCTGCTGCTAGCTCTGGTGCCTCATCCTGCTGGTGACTCTGGTGCCTCGTCCTGCTGTTGGCTATGGTGTCACGTCCTGCTTTTGGCTCTGTTGCCTCATCCTGCTGGTGGCTCTGGTGATTCGTCCTGCTGGTGGCTCTGGTGCTTCGTCCTGCTGGTGGGTCTGGTACCTCGTCCTGCTGGTGGGTCTGGTGCCTCGTCCTGCTGGTGGCTCTGGTGCTTCGTCCTGCTGGTGGCTCTGGTGCCTCGTCCTGCTTTTGGCTCAAACACAAGGATCAGTATTGTGATCCAGCTCCCAACAAAGCCGGTATAGTCCTTTTTTCACATAGTTTTTAATGATAACACATATCAATACATGGAGAGGGCGTGGAGTATTGAATTTATGCAGCACGCTTTGGCGTCCAGTTTTTACAGAATTAATTACCATTCACATTGCCAGCTGCTCTGGTATTGCCATGTGACCTGCAGTGCAAACGTGAGTGCTGAGCCTCCACAGCTAACTGGCGGAGTAAGGGAGCCTCTCCACCACCACCTAATAAGAGTGAGGGAGACTCACCACCACTTGAGAGAGATAGGAAGCCTCACCACCCCCTGGCAGGGCGAGAGAGCCTTACTACGACCTGAGAGAACGAAGAAGCCTCATCACCAGCCGGCAGATGGGTCTGGCGCTGTGTGAGTAATCACAGCCAGCTGTGGCGACCTTGTGCCAAATGGAGTGATGCAGTCGTCCTGGGGAAGGTCAAGCTGATGTTGTGCCCTCCTGGGAAGGTCAGCTATTGTAATGCTGCAGTTCTGGAGACAGGTCAGTTGGTGTGATGCTGCTGCTCTGAGAGAGACCAGCTAGTGCAATGCTGGTGGAAACTCCTTCAAAGGATAGAAGATTATCTTGGAAGGTTGGAGCAGAGGACATAGGCTAGAGGACGTCTTTGCCAGTTGAGTCGAGGTGACCAGCGCAGTGCCGCAGGGTACTGTTCTGGACCTCTGTTACTTTTGATCTTTGTAAATGACTTCCTGAAGATATGGATTCCTACGTGAATATGTTTGCAGATGATGCAGAGGTCATGAGGGAAGTGAAAGGTACGGAGGATTGCACGAGCGTACAAGGGGACCTAAACAGATTCCAAAGTTGGTCTGATATGCGACTGACGAAATCCAACGGGAGAAAATGTAAACTAATGAGAATGGGACAAAGTGAAAGATGGCCTCAGTTTCGTTATCATCTAACTGGAAATAAACTTCAGGGTTCTGTGTGCGGGAATCGACATTCGTCCCTAACCCCTCGCCAGAGTCCTATGTTAGGAGCAGTTAAGAAGACAAACTGTCTGCATAATAAATATCAGGATAGTCTTCAAGTATGTGGTATAGGGAAATATTCAGCAGGCTGTTTGTGGTTTACATGAGGCCAAAACTAGAATACGTCTCTTAAATTTGGTTACCTAAAGAAGCATAAAGACCAAATATAGGAGGTCCAGAAGAGGGCAACAAAGTTGGTACCATGATTAAGAGATCTAAGTTAGAGAAAATGGGTCGCGGCTTTAAATTTTCCATATTGGTAGAAATAGTGAGGGGTGACCTGATCGCATCGAGAGTTGTATGAATAGAGCAACCAGAGGACATAACATGGAATTAAATGAAAAACCTGTTAAAATGATGTAAAGAAGCATTACTATAGATAAGAGTGGTGGATGAATGGGACAGAATGACTGAAGACATGGTTGATAGAGACACCATGCATAAATCTAAGTTGTATGATAATAGAGAATGTTAAAGAGACGGGCCATCATAGGTTTAATACTTCCTCTCCGGACAGTACAAATAGGTAACTACACACACACACACACACACACACACACACACAGAGTTCACAACCCGACCCAAGTTGACATGTCTAGCTATTGTGTGAACCCGCCTCTGTGAAGCGTCATTAAAGGTAATTGTATGAGGTTGTCTGGAGGAGACCTTTTTACCCGAGAGTTTACGAAGGAGAGGGAGGATCTTAAGTTCAACGGAACTTGACTCGAGTTTTGTTGGCTTATCGGTATCGTGTGTGGCACCAGACTCGGGGTCGGGGGGTTCGATTTACGCCCTACGCCGGAAACTATCAGTATCACATTATCATAAAAAAAGTAACTTCCACTGGGTTTCGCGTGATCACTCCACCTGGGCAGGAGTTAACAAGGTCAGGCTGGTGGCGCTTTGGTTCCGGGTTGCACGAGCCACGCTCGCCTAACTCTGTTATATAAACAATGTTAGAAAATGTGGGACGGTTAATGAGAGGGCGCCACCAGAGGGGAGGCCATCACACGGGCGTCATGGCTGACTCGCGTAAACATCTTGGCCACTTCCAGTGGCCAAATGTTGACGGAGGGTCGTGTTACCCCCCAGGGGCCTGGCCAGGCCACACTGGTCAAACACTTGGCCCGAGGGCCTCCAGCCATCACCTCCCTGTGCCACTTACACCTGAGTACACTTGGGCGGATGTTAAGCTGGCGAGACTGGTTTTAATGGCGAGGGTAGGAGGACGGCTGGCAAGGCAGGCAGTAAGTAGGTCCTAGAGACCAGAGCAGTGGTCTCCCAGGGAGGCCCACACACCAGAGGTCTCATAGGCTGTTCAACAGACGAGAGGTCTCTCAATGGGTCGCCCGGACTAGAGGTCTCCCAGGTGTGTCCTGTAAACTAGAGGTCTCCTTCCCCAGTCCAGAGGTCTCCTAGTAAGTCCTCTAGACCAAAGGTCCCCCAGAGGGTTCCCAGGACCAAAGTTCTCCCTGGGGGTTCCCCAGACCAGAACACTCCATAGGGGGGAGGGGAAGGGGGGGAGGGGGAGGTGGGACGGGGGAAGGGGGAATGGGGGGGGGGCGTGCCAAGTCTGCCAGACTGTGGACTCTGTCATCCCGGGCAGCTCCCAGGACCTCTGGTCTCTTGCGGCAGCGTCAGCACGTGGATAGTGGGTGGGTCCTGCCAACATCTAAATGGTGGATGAGTCCTGCCAACATGTGAACGGTGGGTGAGTCCTGCCAACATGTGAACAGTGGGTGAGACCTGCCAACATGTGAACTGTGGATGAGTCCTGCCAACATGTGAACGGTGGGTGAGTCCTGCCAACATGTGAACGGTGGATGAGTCCTGCCAACATGTGAACGGTGGATGAGTTTTGCCAACATGTGAACGGTGGATGAGTCCTGCCAACATGTGAACGGTGGATGAGTCCTGCCAACATGTGAGCGGTGGGTGAGTCCTGCCAACATGTGAGCGGTGGGTGAGTCCTGCCAACATGTGAACAGAGCTTACTCTCTCGTAGAAATCTAAAAGGTTTGTTACACATGACCTCCTTTCCCCGTAACTACAGGTATGGCATCCCTCAATTTGGTAGTTTCTCCTTTGCAAGAAGTCACTCAGTTCCTTTTTCATTATCTTTTCGGATACTTAGCAAACTACGCTCGTCAGGGAAACCGGTTTTCCGTTAATACAAAGGAATACAGCAACAGACCGATTGGTCCCATCGAGGCTGTTGTGAGAGTGAAAGAGCCGTGAAGATCATAGTTCATTGTGATAAGAGCATTTAAGTGCATCCTTTTCTCGTAGATAAGTGTGTGTGTGTGTGTGTGTGTGATGTCTTTATGGGTGTTTCGGGGAGAGAGTTTTACACTGGTGTTGCCTCGTCTCTCAACCTTGTATATATGTACCATGTCTTTACGCAAACACATCCCGAAGCCTAAGCCCGGTGCCCATTCACCAGCCTGCACTGAGAGGAGGACGAACGCCTGAGTTGGGTGTAGGCCGACTGTAACGCCCTGGAATCGAACCCATGCGGAGTCCCACCCCGGGCTTGCCCGTGCTAACTCATGGTCAGTAAGGCTAACTACTACATCACAGAGGCCTGTGCGTGTGTGTGTGTGTGTGTGTAGATACATCAATTCACCTGTCAAGCTATATACATCCACTCTGCTCAGACTGTCAATTAGCAAATTTGTATTTCAAACGAAAATAGAAAATATGGCAAAAAACAATTCAAATATTCACATATATATTTTTGGTTCGTCCCCTAATGTTTTTAGGCTGATGCGGCCGCCCTGCACGCAGCCGCTACCAGGTCTGGTCAGAGACAGGTTGGAAAAATATGCCATGTTGTTGTTGAGCAGGATCCTGATCTGATGGGCCGGCCTGTGTTCTGATGGGCTGGGTCGTGTAGTGATCTGATGGGCTGGGTCGTGAGGTGATCTAATGGACTGGGTCGTGTGGTGATCTGATGGACTGGGTCGTGCAGTGATCTGATGGGCTGGGTCGTGTAGTGATCTGATGGGCTTGGTCTTGTAGTGATCTGATGGGCTGAGTCGTGTACTTAAGTGAAGGGCTGGGTCGTGCAGAGACCTGATGGGCTGGGTCGTGTAGTGATCTGAGGGACTAGGTCGTGCAGTGGTCTGATGGGCTGGGTCGTGTAGTGATCTGATGGGCTCGGTCTTGTAATGATCTGATGGGCTGAGTCGTGTACTTAAGTGAAGGGCTGGGTCGTGTAGTGATCTGATGGGCTGGGTCATGCAGAGACCTGATGGGCTGGGTCGTGTAGCGATCTGATGGGCCGGGTCGTGCACTGAACTGATTGGCTGGGCTGTGTACTGAACTACTGGGGGCTGGACCATCTACTGCGCTGGTGACGGAGGGGGAGCCACCTGGCTGGTGTGGCTTACGTTGCATTGACGTCACCGCCAGACCTAACCTCTGACGGCAGGACACAAACACGAGCAACGAGTGTATTGCTCTGGCCTTCTTCACATCGCTGAAGGTCAATAATTGGGATAATACACCGTTAACGGAGCCGCGGGTCCCCTTACCTCTACCGTTAACGGAGCCTTGGGGCCTCGTTACCTCGGTCGCTTAAGGATAGCCAGCCTCGTCACCACATCTGTTAACGGTTGCACATCTCTCTCTACGTCCACTGTTTACGGAAACTAGGTTCTCGTTACGTCTACTGTTAACGGAGGCAAGGGTCCCTTTACCTCTCCTGTTAACGGAGCCTTGGGTCTCGTTACCTCGAATGTCCGTGGATCGCGGACCTCATGACCACAGCTGCCAACAGATACACAGGTCTCGTTACCTCTCCTGTTACCGGAACCGTGGGTCTCGTTACCTCAACGGCTAACGGAAGAACGGAATCTCGTCACCTTAACAGTTAACGGAGGCACGTGTCTCGTTACCTCAAATGTCACTGAAAAATGTCATTGAAACCTATTCCTTTAAAATGAGAAAATGCATTGGCAGTGGTGCTGGAATACCAGTGTAGCCCTGTGCGTGTGTGTGTGTGTGTGTGTGTTTGTTACACATGGCAGCTGCAGAACGGATATGAGCGAATGAGGCCATTGTTTCGTCTGTTCCAAGCGTACTTCGCTAACGTGTGAAGCTGCAAATATATTATATATATATATATATATATATATATATATATATATATATATA
>JAYMFT010002062.1:0-17340 GCA_038088735.1 Panulirus argus | reverse complement strand
TTCCGCTTCCATGGTTCCATTTGCTGCCAAATCCACTCCCAGATATCTAAAACACTTCACTTCCTCCAATTTTTTCCTATTTTCCTTTTTTTGGTGATCATTGCCTAGCCAATAGTGCTCCCGAGTAACATACAGGAGGTTCTGGGTTCGAAACCTTGCTGCTGGAAGGCATTATGTGTTCTATGAAAGTGAGGGTTCCTATACACTATATTCGTGTTCATATACCTCCGCGTTTATACAGTAAGGTTCTGTTAAGTGCTAACTGCTGGTAATCTAAGCCTGATCGGATGTGACCGGTGTAGACCCCCTTTGCTCTCCGATCTGAGATGAAGGGTATTCGATTACTTGTTTTCGAATAATCATTTCCCTATTAGGGGCGATCATAGACTGATCTTCAGCTTTCCCAAATATCACGCAAAAAGTCCTGGATTCTAGTCATGGCTGTTAGAGGGCATTATGTGTTCTACGAAAGTGCAAGTTCATATTCATTATGTTCGTGTTCATATACCTCCGAGTCTGCACAGGAAGGTCCTGTAAGATAACAACTGCTGGTAATATGAGCCTGATGGGATTTCACCGGTGTAGACCCCGTTGCTCATGAATATGAGACTAAGCATATTCGATATTTCTCTAATTCAGTTGGTTATAGCATAGCCGTTAGTGTTCCCGAATATTATGCTAAGTTCCTGGGTTTGATTCCTGGCTGTTGGTGGTAGTATGTGGTTTACGAAACTACGTGTTCATATTCACTATGTTCTTATCCATATACTTCCCAGTTCGTATAGTAAGGTTCTGTAAAATGCTAACTGCTGCTAATGTGAGCCTGATGGGTCTTGACTGGTATAGACACTGTTGCTTATCGATGTGAGACGAAGGGTATTCGATTACGTGTAATCGTATAGTCATTTCCCTATTAGGGGGGATCATAGCCTAGCCGTAAACGGTCCCGAATTCCACGCTGGCTGGCTATTGAAGGGTATTATGGTTTCTATCAAAGCGCGTGTTCATATGCACTATATTCTTGTTCATATACTTCTGAGTTTCTAGAGTAAGGTTCTGTAAAATCATAACTGATGGTAATGTGAGCCTGATGGGATTTCACCGTTGTAAATCCTGTTGCTCTCGGATGTGAGACAAAGCGTATTCGATTACGTATAAGCGAAAAGTCGTGTCCCTATTAGGGGCAATCATAGCTTAACCGTTAGCGTTCCTGAATAGGACGCAAAAGGTTCTTGGTTCGAATCCTGGCTATTAGGTTTTTTACATGTGTTGCATGAAAGTGCGCTCTCATATGCACTATATTTGTGTTCATATACATCCACGTTTGTACAGTCATGTTCCTATAAGTTGCTAACTTCTGGTAATGCGAGGCTAATAGGATTTAACTGGTGTAAATCTCCTAGCTTATGAATGTCATTTCCCTATTTGAGGTGATAATAGCCCAGCCGTTAGTGTTCCCGAATACCATGCAATAGGTCCTGGGTTCGAATCATGGCTATTGGAAGGGATTATGTGTTCTTTTGAAAGTGCTCGTTCATATGCAATATATTCGTATCCAGATACCTCAGCGTTTGTACATTAAGGTTCTGTGAAATACTTACTGCTGGTAATGTGAACATAAGAGGATTTGAGCAGTGTAGGCCCCAATGCTCACAGATGTGACACGAAGGGTGTTCGATTACATGTTCTCGAGCATTCATTTCCCTATTACCGGAGACCATAACCTAGCCGATAGCATTCCCTGATACCACGCAAAAGAACCAGGTTTCAAATCATTGCTGTCTAAGGGCATTATGTGTTTTACGGAACTATGCGGTCATATGCACTATATTCGTATTCATATACTTCCGAGTTTGTAAAGTTCTGTAAAATGCTAACTGCTGGTAATGTGAGCCTGTTAGGATTTGACTGGTGTAGACCCCATTTCTCATGGATGTGAGACGAAGGGTATTCAATTACCCGTAATCGAAATGTCATTTCCCTATTTGGGGTGAACATAGCCTAGCCAATAACGTTCCCAAATACCAAGCAAAAGGTTGTGGGTTCGAATTTTGGCAGTAGGAGGGTATTATGTGTTCCATTAAATCGCATGTTCATATGCTCTAAATTCGTGCTCATATACCTCTGCGTTTGTACAGTAAGATTCTGTAAAATGCTAACTGCTGGTAATGTGAGACTGATGGAATTTGTCCAGTCTAGACTCCATTTCTCATGGATGAGACGAAGGGTATTCGATTGCTTGTAATCGAATTGTCACTTCTCTATTAGGGGCGATTATAGCGTAGCCGACAGTGTTTCTGAATATCATGGAAAAGGTCGTGGATTCGATACTTGGATGTTGGAGAGTACTATGTGTCCTATGAGAGTGCGCGTTCATGTGCATTATATTCGAATTTTATACCTCCGCGTTTGTAGACTTTGGTTCTGTAAAATGCTAACTGCTGGTAATGTGAGCCTAATGGGATTTAATCGGTGTAGACACCGTTGCTCATCGAGTTGAGACGAAGGGTATTCTATTACGTGTGATCGAATAGTCATTTCCCTATTAGGGGCGATCATAGCCAAGCCTTTACCGTTCCGGAAAACCAGGCATAAGATCCTCGGCTCGACCCTTGTCTGTTGAAGGGAGTTTTTTGTTTCATGTAAGAGAGCTCTGAAATTTACTATGTGTGTGTTCAAGTTCCTCCGAATTTGTCCAGTAATATTCGAATTTTATACTATATGTGTGTTCAAGTTCCTCCGAATTTGTCCAGTAAGATTCTGTAAAATGCTAACTACTTTTAGTGTGAGCCTGATGGGATTTGACCGCTGAAGACCCCTTGCTCATGTATATGAGACGAAGGGTATTCGTGTTCATATATCCTGTTAACTGCTGGTAATGTGAGCTAAATGGGATTTGACTGATGTAGACCCTGTTTCTTATGGATGTAAGACGAATGGTAATCGATTAATCATTTTTCTATTAGGGGCAATAATAAGCTCCCCATTAGCGTTTCCGAATACCACGCAAAACGTCTTGTGTTCGAATCGTGGCTGTTGAGACGAAGGGTATTCTGTTTCGTGTGATCGAATAGTCATTTCCCTATTAGGGGCTATCATAGCCAAGCCTTTACCGTTCCGGAAAACCAGGAATAAGATCCTGGGCTCGAACCTTGTCTGTTGAAGGGAGTTTTTTGTTTTATGTAAGAGAGCGATGAAATATACTATGTGTGTGTTCAAGTTCCTCCGAATTTCTCCAGTAAGATTCTGTAAAATGCTAACTACTTTCAGTGTGAGCCTGATGGGATTTGACCGATGAAAATCCCTTGTTCATGTATATGAGACTAAGGGTATTCGATAACGTGTAATCGAATAATCATTTCCATATCAGTAGCTATCATAGCCCAGCCGTTAGCATTCCCGGGTACCACGCAAATGGTCCTGGTTTCAAATCCCGGCCGTTGGAGGGTATTATATGTTCTATGAAACTGAGGGTTCATATGCACTATATTCGTGTTCATATATCCTCGCGTTTGTACAGTAAGGTTCTGTAAAATGCTAACTGCTGGTAATGTGAGCTTAATGGGATTTGACTGGTGTAGACCGTGTTTCTTATGGATGTAAGACGAAGGGTAATCGATTACGTGTAATTGATTAATCATTTTTCTATTAGGGGCGATAATAAGCTTCCCATTAGCGTTTCCGAATACCACGCAAAACGTCCTGTATTCGAATCCTGGCTGTTGGAGGGTATATATGTTCTATGAAAGTGAGCGTTCATATGCACTATATTCGTCGTCATCTATCCTCGCGTTTGTACAGTAAGGTTCTGTAAAATGCTAACTGTTTGTAAAGTGAGACTGAAGGGATTTGACCGGTCTAGACACCATTTCTCGTGGGTGAGACCAGGAGTATTTGATTACTTGTAATAGAACTGTCATATTCATAATAGGGGCGATTATAGCCTTGCCGTTAGCGTTCCAATATACCAAGCAAAATTTCGTGGGTTCGTATCCTGTCTGTTGGAGGGTATTATGTGTTCAAAGAAATTGCTTGTTCATATGTATTAAATTCGAGTTCATATAAATCCGCGCTTGTACAATAAGATTCCTTAAAATGCTTACCGCTGATAATGTATGTCTGAATGGATTTGACCGGTGTAAACCCCGGTTGTGATAGATTTAAGACGAAGGGTATTCGATTACGTATAATCGAATAGTTATTTCCCTAATAGGGGCGATCGTAGCCTATCCGTTAGCGTTTCCGAGTACCACGCACAAGATCCTGGGTTCGAATAGTGGTTGTTGGAGGGCATCATCTTTTCTATGGATTTGAGAAGAATGGTATTCGATTACGTGTAATCGAACAGTCATTTCCCTATTAGGGGGCGATATTGGCCTAACCGTTAGTGTTCCCGAATGTCACGAAAAAGGACTTGGGTTCGAATCTTGGCTGTTCAAGGATATTATGGGTTTAATGAAAACGTACTTTCATATGCACTATATTCCTGTTCATATAGTTCTGTGTTTGTACTGCTGGTAATGTGAGTCTGATTGCATTTGACCGTTGTAAACCCTGTTGCTCATGGATGCGACACGAAGGACTCTTGATTAAGTATAATCGAATAGTCTTTTCCCTATTAGGGGCGATCATAGGCTAGCCGTTAGCGTTCCATAATGCCATGTAAAATGTCTTGGGTTTGAATCCTTGCTGTTGTTGGGTCTTTTGCGTTCTATGAAAGAGTGCTTTCATATGCAGTATGTTCGTGATCATATACCTCCGAGTCTTACAGTAAGGTCCTATAAATTGCTAACTGCTGGTAATGTGAGCCTGGTGGGATTTGACCGGTGTAGACATCTTGGCTCATGGATCTAAGACGAAGGGTATTCGGTTACGTGTAATAGAAAATTTATATCCCTATTATGGGCTATCATAGCTTAGCCGTTACCATTCCCAGTTACCAGGCAAAAAGCTCTGCGTTCAAATCCTAGCTGTTGGAGAGTGCTATGTCTTTTGCGAAAGTGCCTGTTCATATGCACTATATACATGTTCATATACATCCGAGTTAGTAGAGTAAGGTTCTGTAAAATGCTAAGTGCTGGTAATGTAAGCCTGATGGGATTTGACCAGTGTAGACCCCGTTTTATAAAGATGTGAGACGAAGGGTATTCGATTGCCCTTAATCGAATAATCATTTCCCTATTATGGGCAACCATAGCCTAACCGGTAGTTTTCCCGAAAATCAGACATAAGGTCCTGGGTTCGAATCCCTGCAGTTCGAGGATGATATGTTATGTGAAAGTGTGCATTCATGTGCATTATATTCAAGTTCATACACCTCCGAGTTTGTACAGTAAGGTTCTGTAAAATGCTAACTGCTGGTAATGTGAGCCTGATGGATATGACCGGTGTAAACCCTGTTGCCCATCGGTGTCAAACGAAGGATATTTGATTAAGTATAACTGAAAAGTCATTTCGCTATTGGAGGTGATCATAAGATAGCTGTTAGCTTTCCCGAATACCATGCAAAAGATACTGGATTCGAATCCTGGCTGTTGTTGGTTATTATGTTTTCTATGAAAGTGTGCGTTCATATACGCTATGTTCGAGTTCATATACCTCCGCGTTTGTACAGTAAAGTACTATAAGATGATAACTGCTGGTAATGTGAGCCTGTTGAGAATATTTTCCGGTTTAGACCCCTTTGCTCATGGAAGTGAGAAAAAGTGTATTATATTACATGTAATCGGTTTGTCAGTTCTTTATTTAGGGCGAAAAATAGCCTAGCCGTTAGCATTTCCGGATACCACGCAAGAGGTCCTGGGTTCAAATCTTGACTGTCAGAGGGAATTATGTCTTTTATGAAAGTGAGCGTTCATATGTACTATATTTATGCTCATATACCTTAGAGTGTGTACAGTAAAGTTCTGTAAAATGCGTGATAGAATTTGACTGGTGTAGACCCCGTTGCTCGTGGATGAGACGAAGAGTATTCGATTACGTGTAATCGATTAGTCATATCCCTGATAGGGGCGATCATAGGCTTGCCGTTAGCATTCCCAAACACAACTCAAAAGGTCATGGGTTCGAATCATGGCTGATAGAGGGTATTATGTGTTCTATATATGTGAGCGTTCATATGCATTCATATACCTCAGCGTTTGTACAGAATGTTTCTGTAAAATCAAACTGCTGGAAATGTGAACCTGATGGGAATTGACTGGTGCAGATTCCGTTGCTCATGGACATAAGCGAAGGGTATTCTATTACGTGTAATGGAATAGTCATTTCCCTGTTATGGGAGATCATAGCACATCGGTTAGCGTTCCCGCATACTACGAAGAAGGCCCTGGGTTCGAATCCTGCCTGTTGGAGGGTGTTATGTGTTCTGTGTAAGTGTGCTTTCAAATGCACTATATGCTCGTTCATATACCTCTGCGTTTGTACTGAAGATTCTGTAAAATGCTAACTGCTTATAATGGAAGCCTGATGGGATTTGACCGATGTTGACCCAGTTGCTCTTTGAAGTGAGGCGAAGGGCATTCGATTACGCGTAATCGAAAAGCCATTTCCCTGTTAGGGGCGGTCATAGCTTAGCTATTAGCATTCCCTGATACAACGCAAAAGATCCAGGGTTTAAATCCTCGCTGTTGGAGGGTATTATTTCTTTTATGAAAGTGAACGTTCATCTTCACAGAATTCGCGTTCATATACCTCCGTGTTTGTACAATATAATTCTGTAAAATGTTAACTTCTGGTAACGTGAGTCTAATGGGATATAACCGGTGTAGATCCCGTTGCTCTTTGAAGTGAGGTGAAGGATATTCGATTACGTGTAATCTAATAATCATTTCCCTATTAGGGGCGATCATAGGCTTGCCGTTAGCGTTCACAAATACCATGCAAAAGGTCCTGCGTTCTAATCATGGCTGTTAGACTTGGTCTGAGTAGCTCTCCAGAGTTTGTTCTTTTGATAAATCTGTGTACGCAATGCATTCAGTCGTTAAAACTCCCCAATCTCTTTAAGTTGATGTATATATGTATCATGCTCATATTCACCCAGGCTGATACTGTACTAGCGCACCAAAATGAAAACCATACCAATCAGTTTCCAGAAATCCCTCTTCACAGAAGGAAAACAATGATATACTCACTAAACCTTCCCATGAAGTTACCTGAACCTTTCGGGCAAGTCCACGAAGTTTGCTGTGTTTCCCATATTTAGGTTGGGGTACTTTTTAAATTATTCATTTTGAATGGGTATTTCTTCTTCCTTTTTTCATTCATGAAATGAATTAGAATAAGGAATTCCTGAAAACTTCAGAAAAAATTTTGAAGTACATGCTGGCTGTCCAAAGCAGTACTTTTCCCAAAAACAGGTTGTATCTCTCTAATCCGTCGCTTTGTGGCCCGGCAACTCCCATAGTCCGGCACGTTTTGAATCTGTAGTCGAGCCTATTAACAGTCCTGTTAATTTCTTATTCTCAACTGTACCTCAGCCTTCAGGATGCCCTTCAAGAGACCAAGAGGTGCAGAAGATGGTGCTAGTGCTAATAAGCGTAAGCATAAATCATTATCTATGCTTGAACTTCAGTAAAGACTTTGCGAGAGTACTATACAATTGCATTATCAGCCGTGTATGACAAAGAAACAAAAGGAGCAGATTTTTTATTTTTTGCTGAAAATGAAAGCCAGAAAAGATTAAAGTTCGGAAAAGTTTGAGAGGGGTCAGGAATAGATAATTAGACAGTGCACTTATAAAGTAGTTTAAGCTCCGACGTAATGAAGGTATAAACATTGCTAGGGAGACGTTTAGCGACCAGGCCAAAATTTTTCACAGAAAACTAAAGCCAGACTGTGACTATGAATGGAATTGCAGTAATACAGCGTGTGCAGTGAAAAGTGTAGTGCTGAGACGGAAGCTGCGACAAAGTTTGTGGATGAATTTTCACAGTTAGTGACAGCGGAAAGCTTATCCCCAGAACAAGCGTATAATGCTGACGAATCTGCCCTGTATTGGCGTCGTATATTTCGAAAAATCCTTGCTCAAGATATTGAGGAGTCTCCATCTGGGGTTAAGGATTCCAAAGATAGAATAACAATTCTTAGCGGCAGCAATGCTGCAGGAAGACATAAAACCAAGCTGATGGTAACTGGTAAGTGTTCACCCGAGGGCATTTAAAGGAGTGAAAATTCTTCCACTTATCTACCGTGGTACTGAAAAAGGATGGATGAAAACTAAAGCTTTTCTTGAATGGATTGTATATTACTTCGTGCGTGAACCCAGAGCACACTGTAAAGGAACGTCCACACTATTGGGCAGTGCCCAGCGGGCACGAGAGTTAAGTCCGTCATCTGACACTGTGTGCCAACTTTGACGGGCAAATCAGAGGATTGGCCTTGCCCGTAGATGAGCAAAATCATTTGAAACTGCCCGGTAGTTTGACGCTGGGTCTGGAGAATCAGCGCTGCTAGCCACAAAAAGTTGCCAAGTCTTTACAGCGTATAGTTTTCTGCATTGTTCTTTTTTTTTGTTTTACGCACGCAGCAATCAATATTTTGCACAGCGCTACTTTTTTTATTTTCAACTACGCTGCGCATGGTGATAATGCACTCGTGGCCTGTCAACCACCTACTAGCTACTGTACAACTTGACTGCCCAATCAGCTCAATAGTGTGGACAACACAGGCATGCCCAACAGACTACCCAGTAAGGGTACATCCCCCTGGGAACTGACCGATAATGCGGATGTGACTTGACTCTGTTGACCTCAATCCAGAATGTAAAATGTTTTTGATTTTAGGTAATTGTTCGGCACATCCCAAAGCAGAACATTTAATACAAAAAACAATGTTTTTGGTCTATACCTCTCTCGTAACTGCATCTCTTTGATTCAGCCCTGTGACCAGAGCATATTACGTTCATAGAAATCTAAATACAGATCAGAGTCCAAGCACCATTTCCTTGTCGCATTGAATGATGGGAAGCTTCCAGAAGATTTCATAAAGGAATTAAACTTAAAGGGTATGGTATGGTCACTAACCTCTGCTTGGAATACAGTCGAGAAAAGGACACGGCAAGGTGGCTGGCACAAGCTGTAACCAAGCATAATATTTCAGAACGAGGAAAGAAATGACTCTGACGTTCCTGGATTTAGAGTTTCTAGTGAAAATATATTGATCCAAGAATTGGTCGAGTATGGTAGGAGTATAACTAACCCAAAGTGTCTTGCAATAACCAAAGAGATTACACGGAAAAAACCTAGAGGAATGGAATAACTTTGATAATTATGTGCCTGTAGTTGACCAACTGATCAAGAAATCATGAAGATGGTTCAGCAAAATGAGAAGAAACAAATCATCATGAAGAAAGTGCAGAGAAAAGCGAGGAAGCGGAAGAGAGAATTTCTATAAATAAATTTATTCAGGTGACGAGAGATTTAAATGCAGGACTGGAGCAAAGGGACTTTATAACACGAAATTGTCTGCTTATTTGATTCTTAGGAAATTGATTTAAGGAAAAGCCAAAGAACCAGAAACAAGCTACATTGGAACAGTGATTGAAGAAGGTCGTTAATAAAACTGCCAAGGCTCATTCAAGGCTAGAAAATCCACTTCTTTGCACCTCCTGTGCCCCTGATGCGCAAGTATCTGCTGACCTTGAAGACCCTGCTGACCCTGATGTACATCTGATGTATATGATACAACAATAGAAACCTTGTTTGGAAGCATTGATGGTTGTATCATTTCGTGTTTTAAGCTCTGTTCTACCTTTGATAACAGAGCAATATGTATGTGGAATGTGCTGGCAAGACTAGGGGTCGGGCATGTGTCTACACAGGAGGTTTTCTCAGGTGTCAGTTTCCGGCATTTTCTCTGCTACGACAATGGCCAGGTCCCAAGGTTGCCAGATTACAAGTATGCTTTATGGGAGTCTTATTATTAGACCAATTAGTTTTGTGAATGGAGGAAGTTTATGTTATGTATAATATGGTTCATGTATCTCTACATGTAATGTTATTATGTAATGTATTACACTCGACTTCCTTTTGTTTTGAACGAGGGTGAAACGATCTGTAGGTAGAAGCGATAAGTTCTCGGGCAGTCAACACGTTCCCTCGTGTCTCGCTAATCTTACTTGTGTATCTTGTTTGTTTGTGGATAACCTAAGTGTCACGTCTTCACCATAGTCTTTGCTTCACCATTCCTACCTGGTGCAGTGAGTAGCATCAGGGAGTGGTGCAAAAAGACTGATACAGTGATACAAGATATTGCTAACAACATAGGACGCCATAACTGCCCATGGTGCCCATCTCCCCGCGCTGCCGACCTGCATTGCCTATGCCATCCGCCTGCCCTGAGTGTCAGTGACCGTCTTTGGTCTGCCGTGACCTACCCAGGTGTCTCTTGCTCTGATTATAACGGCACCAAGTTAATACACCCCTGCTCACCTCAGGAGCCCGTGTTGTTAATGTGTTTCCCCGACGCCAATGAATCATTGTCCCCACAATCAATGTTGCCATGCCCGGTGAACCACGCAAGCAAGGGGAAAGTGGTCGTCGGGTGAGTTCATACAAGATGGGGAAGGCAGGTGCCGCCGGCACGTCAGCGCTGGAAAGACTGGCAGCCATGATGGAGGCACAACAGACCGCTGCTCAACAACTTCAGCAGCAACAGCTCGTCGCTCAGCAGGCCGCCGACGAGCGCCGAGAGTTGCAACAGCAGCTCCTTCAGCAGCAACAACAGTTTCGAGACAAGATGCAACAGATGCTGACCTGTTCCACAGTCGCCGAGCAGAGTAAAGACACTAGTGAGGCTGGGAGTCCTGGCGCCACGGACGTCACGCCTCGCCACCGCTGTGTCAGCCACTACCGTCCCAGCCTCACAGCTAAGTGCTTCATAATATATTGTTGATAAAACGTGTTTATTTGGTTTACTCATCCATAAAACTGAAAATGGGATATAGAAGATGTGACGACAGTTCTTCAGTTTAAGAACATAGCTTTGATTACTAAACAGCATGAAAACAAAAGGCCACTCAGTTGGCTACCTTATTCTTTTTCATTCATGCATCATATTTTAGCAAAAATGTATGCTTACCTGGTTCACTCATATAAGCAAATAAAATATCATTATCATATACATATTTTTTTTCTCAGAGCTTTGGTGTTGATAATTAAGGAAAAGCCATGTTATGCTGGTCCTAATGATGATGAAAAGTTACCAAGGTTCCAAGAATAAATGAACTTGGGTATATCTTAGAATACGAGTATCGTAACATTTGTTTTACGAAAGGACCGGGAACATGGCTGCAAGTCCAAAGTCATCCTTATCATCTATTCTCATCAAGTCAGGCTCACTTGAATCAAGGTAATGACATCTGGAGTGCGATGATCAATATTCTTAAGTGACATACTCCTAGCAGTAACATATGGCGCGGGAACAAAACATGTTCCTCATCTAGCAACCGAGTTTTTTCTCTATAGAAGATTCAAAGTCACGACAGGATCTAATATAACCTTAGTTCTTTCAGTATCATTACTTATCACAAAAGGTAACACCTGACATGGTGAGTCTTGAACTGCAACCATTACCTATTAAGAAACCATCTTGGTTCTCAAAAAATTCACTCAAAGGAACAGTGAACATACCACAGACACCCAAAAATAAAACAAACTTTCTAGAATGATAATATTCCAGGCAGGAAACCGGTTCTTTCAACAAAATGCTAAGAGAGAGGCATCAGTGTCATGGAAAATCTTCTCATGATACTGAACATCACTAGATTCTTCAAATGAAACTGAACCATGAACCATGAAAGGATCAAAAGAAACTTGGTTTGTGCAAAAATATTTAAGTTGGGTTTGATTTCTCCAGCTAACTGAATGAGTGCAGTGATTCCTCATTAAGGGCAGTTTGCAATAACTTGCTTGCCCTGATTTCTTGTAATGAAACAAATGACTTGCTCTGAACTAATACAAGCATTTACTTTATGTGAAAAAGTAACACCAACAACCTGTCCTATGTTATGAAACCCTTTCAAAAAGAATGACTTTGAGATTTCTGATAGTGCATGTTATGGGTAAGTGGTAAGGCTTTTCTAACATCTTTTGTATTCTTTTAAGTACAATGATATTTGCTTTGGGACAACTCTTCTAAGCTGCTTCAAGATAATTAACTTTGATAATCCTCCAGTTTTTCAACTTACCTTCCAGACATCTTACATAGGTCATGGACAAATTTAGTATATGGCTACCTACACACTAAGGCTCATAAATCAATGGGCCGCCAATAGACAAAGGACCTTCTCGGACCAAAAGTGGTCCGAAAATATAACAAACAAGAAAGGCTCATAAACTGATATGGTAGCTTTTAGAAATGAGCTAAGTTTTTAAAATTGTTATCTTCTCTGATTCATAAACATGACAGTCATCAGGTGACAGTGACAAAAATGAAGATCTGGCTGTATCTTTCAACACAGTGTGAGTCATTGCCACCCATAAATCTTTAGGCCATGTAAGTGACATTAATATCTTATCAAGGTGAATGAAAAATTTGTCACAGTCATCCTCATCAAAAGCGGGCATGAGTTTCAAATCATGGGTAACATCAAACACTTTAGAAAGGTGGGTTTATGACTCACCTTCAATCTTTCTTTTTTTCTTTTCCTGTTTTACAGCTAATTCCTGTTGCCTCAGAGCAAGCTCATGTAATTTCTAAGCAATTACATGCTCTTTTTCTCTCCCGTTCTTCTTTCTTATGCTCCCTCTTTTTCTCCTTTTCTTTTCTCATACCTCAGTTATGCTCCTTCTCCTTCTTCATTTCCTTTATTTCAAATTTTCTAAACGCTAAAGTTTCACTAATATACTTAAAGAATTTAAAAGCATGCCTAAGAAGGATTCTTCTCTGACCAGGCGTATTCATTTGAATTCTGTCATATTTAACCAATCTGCATCCGAATCATCCTTCCTCATAAAACTTAGAAACTGATAACACAACCTTAATTCAAGAGTCACAAGAGATCAAATAGCTGCGAACAAAAAAAAAAATTAGTGGAGTATCAAATGCAACTTATAAATCTCAAAGTGGTTAAACCTCTCAAATGGGCCCCCCAGTATCGCTTGTTACAACACTAACGTTGATTGCAAGAAGTAAGATAAATAAGTCCCTTGATATACCATATAGTTATCCTTTGTTTTTATCCAGGTTCGTTAAAATGCATGTCTTACTGGAATATATTAACAAGCAAATTCATGAAATAAGGCTAAGTATTTTCAATCTCTTTTAATATTGGACACTCCAGTCACAGAAAAAATCCACATGGACGCTGAGCATTAATTGATATATGCAGAGGTTCATGAAAGGGAGAAAGGGAAGATGAGGAAAAGAATTTTACAAATTTTAAAGGAATTGAAAAGACAGCCTTTTCAAAAAGTGATATGTCATGGTTATCGGGAAAGGTGAAGAAGTTGAGAAAACCAGAGATTCATTTTGTTGGAAAAGAAATAGTTATAAAAACAGCCCACCCTTGAGTTGCCAAAGAGAACACAGTATTATGTGATTTAGTTAATAGTAGGGGTATACATGCAACCTCTTCCCGGGAGCAAAAAAAAAAACAAAGTAATATTCAAAGAAGAGGGAAAGTGAACTAATAATGTAACATAAGGAAAATGGGTCAAGTTTCGAGGTTAGCGTGGGGAGTTGATAAATCAGACTGCTTTTGACTCATCTGTGTCTAGTAAGGATGCAGTGCTAGAACCTACCCAGGTGTAAGAACAAGTGTCTGGGAAAAAAAAAAAAAAGAATTTTCGACATATAAACAGAACTCCTAGTTTCGTAGAGGTAGCTCTATCTGAAATGTAAGGTTCCCAAGATAAGCTGCATGCTGCAGTAAAACCAAGTATGTTCATTGTGTCAAGAGGTGAATTACAGATCTATCAAAAGAAAGAGGAAAGTTTTAGGGAGTTCTCAGTAGAACAATGGGCAAACACTTGGTCATGTAGGCCTTAAACCTAATTAGATTTCATCTAACTCATTGAGAAGTCTTGTCTAAGTCTGTGTTTATTGAGAAAGTTGTGTCAAGAAGAGAGGAAGGAGAAGATATGAAGGCTACAGTGTCCATATACCTCCGCGTTTGACAATAAGGTTCTGTAAATGCGAGGCTGACAGAATTTGACCGGTCTAGACCCCGTTGCTAATGAATGTGAGACGTGGTCAGAATATTAATGCATTTGGTTATTTGTAGAAGAAGAATAATCGATAGGAAGGAGAAAAAGTGCAGGAGAAAGGAGAGAACCGTGAGGGTTACTATAATTGATGGAGAAAAGTGGCGAGGCAAAACAATCAGCAACACAGAGATAAATTGGCCTTAGAGGAATCTAGCTAATGAGGTAGCAAAGTGAGGAAGGGAAGTGAAAAGAGGGGAACTTGAGATGAAACCAGAATGCCACGCCCTATCAAAACCTTTGGATATATCAAAGTATTTCAATAGGATTCCCCCAAATCTTTCAGAGATGATGACTAGTCATTTGCATGATATTAAAGGAAATTACTAGTGGATCTTGCCCTACGGAAGCCACACTGATGATAAAGATGAAGACTGCAAAGTTCAAGATGTCTGAGGGTATGGGAACTGAAGAGCGATTCAAAGACTTTGGAAAAAGTAGAAATCACAGCAACAGGACGATAGTTAGGAGGACTAGATCAGTCAGTCTTCTTTGGGATGAGATGTACTAGTGCATACTTCCAAGAAAAAGAAAAGATCTGGTTTTAAAAAAAACAAGATAGAAGAGCAAGCACAGGTGCAACTATGCAGGCACACTCTTTAATTAAAAAGGGATGGATGCTATTTGGTCCATAAGCCTTGTTTAAGTCCAGAGAAGGAAGTGCTTTCTGGACAGTTCGAAAAGGGATTACAGGAGGGGCATAGGATTAGTAAGAGGAGGACCAAGGGGTGAAAGAAAGTTTGAGTCATCCAAGGAAGAGTTATAGGAGAAATTAAAACTAAAAAGAACTGTTTTTTTTTTTTAACGAGAGACAGCTACAGTTCCGTCAGATCAGAAAAGTGCAAGAAAGGTAGAGCGACAGAAGTTGTTGAAGATGTCTTTAGCTAAAGACAAAAGAAAAAAAATCAGTGAATTAAGAGGAGAGGTTTATCGCAGTCCTACGGATAAAGAAATCCTCTGCCTTATGAATATTCAATGCGGTTCTAATATTCACATTTAGATGGAGTTGCTGGAGCAGAGATTCCATTAAAATACATACAATAATGAGAGCACACAGGGTGAGTAGCTACAAAACGATGGATTAGACGTGAAAAACAGATCCACAGTATTAGGAAAGTGGTCATATCGGTCAGGAATATAGGTGTGTTGGGAGATTATTTGCTTTTTTGATTGGTGAGGAGGAAGAACATGAGGTTTTCAGTTCCCCCCACCATCTGTAGTGGAGGGGTTCTTATGGTGAAAGATGAAATGAATTTGGTAGAGAATCTCTCTTTGCGGGTGAGAGGTTATCATGGCCTCATGCCTGGAGCTCCGGTAGTTGAAGAAAGCTATAGAATTTGTAGAATAAGGAGAGCATTAGACAAAATAAAGTAAAACATTTGATGTAGGAGACGAATCTTAAGCCAGTTAACATCAAAGTTCGGGGACTCAGGTTCCTCTATGCATGCCACAGATGTGCTGATGTTGGAATAAGTACAAGCACAACCTTTGAAATGAAATTGTGAATAGAGATTATAGTTGGAATATGACTGGACAATTGTGTCTCACAAAGAAGTATGATATTCTAGTCGCCCTACTCTAAGTCGGCGAAGAAGCCACGCCCCTCTTCCATAGCTAAGGTAGCTGATTGGTTCATATACATTGTTCGTGCCGCTATCCATTTATTCACACGAAGTATATTTGCAGTTTATAATCAGACCTGTTCTTCTGAATGATAATGTAAAAAATTGGGAACATAAGAATTTGAATGATTTTAAGGCATTAGCACTTTATATTTGCTGAAAAAACAAAGAAATAATGAATAAGCTTCATTCGAAAACGATGTTTTCCTTGACTTCGACCGTTTGTAATACGTGTTTAACATATCGTCTTCTCTAAAGTGCTAATGCCTTAAAATTGTTTAAGTTTTTATGTTCCTAATTTTCAACATTATTATATAGAAGAATAGGTCTAATTATAAACTGCCAGCACACTTAGTGTGAATGAATGGATAGAGATACGAACATTGCATATGAACCAATCAGCTACCTTATCTATGGAAGAGGGGCGTGGCTTCTTCACCAACTTAGAGTAAAACGAGAATAGCAGAGGTACTAGACAGATGATGTTCAACAGAAGAGAGATTACTAGAAAGACCAAGAGTGTTGATAGTGAATAAAAAAAAAAAAAAAGAGGCAGCTCTTACTTGAGAAGGAAAGATTGTGGGAGGAACTGAAACTACTTCTGTCAGAGCCCTCCTTTCATTGCCAGTAGAGTTAGGTGAGAACCTAGAACTTCTTAGCACCCCATGATGCTACAGAGGAAACGATCTATAAAAGGACTAGAGAGAGGAAAGGTCTAATAAAAGATAAAAAAAAAATATTTGAAGAACAAGAGAGGGTGGAGGTGTAGGATGAGCTAGAAAGCATGGAGAAAGATACCATTACTGAGCAATGGAAAAAATGGGCAATGAGCTAAATGAGACCTTTAGACGAAAGTAATGACTTAAACTTGAGCCCCATCTGAGGCGGAGGAACGAAATGTGTTCAAAGTTGAATGAAAAAACATAAAGAACCACTGCTCTCATACCAGAAGAGGCAAAACTACCTCGATATGTTCTATTCATGAGAGATTAGAGTCATTTAAGATTAGAGTAGCTGATGAATATACGAAACACAAACAAGCTCATTGTATGCAACAAAGAATGAATAATACAAATAAAGCTATGATGCCTGGAAATAGTGGAGTCTAACAAGTTAAACACGAGATACCTAGAAACAAAAAAGTTACAGAGAGACAACAACAGCTCACCCACTACTGACTAAGAAGGCCAGAGACCCCCACCACAATTCTTCGTACCCCTACATGACCAACTTGAACAATTATCGGTTAGGCATGATAAGATATTGCTTCAGACTTCATTCTAACACAGGGACTTTATTTCTAGTTTTACTAGAGATTTCGAGAACTCAAAAGACAATGCACACTTGTTAATATAAAAATAAGGTAACTTTTTTCTTTTTATGTTGAAGGCTCCAGTCACGGACAAAAGTCCACATCAAGGCCGGGCCCTAATTGATATATATAAAGAATTGAGAAAGGGGGAAAAGCAGACAGGGAAAGTATTTACAAATTTTTGAGAAAGTGAAAAACATGT